>PVJL010004821.1:0-120983 GCA_004026885.1 Lyroderma lyra
GCCTGGGCTGAGCATAGCCGCAACACGGTTGACAAGGTCATCGTCTACTGACTTCAGGTTCACAGCACCAGCACTCCTGGAGAAAGAGGTCTAACTCATTATCCAGCCAAGAATTCTTTTATCCAAATAGAGAAATGGAGGTTCAGGGACTTAGCCAAATTAATAAACTCAAACATTCCTGGTTCTCTTTCTACTATAACACACTGCCTTTTATTTATTTTCAGGTTCAGCTTGCCACTAAATAGACATAGATACAAAAATGAATAGATATAAATATGACATTTACAGAAAATTGATGTCATCAGTTTTTCTTAACTAATAATTATTTAATTCTATGACAAAATACAGTGGGCAAGGATGAGAGACATACATCTTACATCTTATCTATTCCCTATTCCCTCTAAGGAGTAGATAAGATGTAATATCTTGCTTACATCTTATCTACTTCCTATTCCTTCCAAGCTTTTCAAATTCACTGTAGGATAAGCTCTATACACCCATTGCCAGCAGCCTGAGAAACCCCAGAGAGGAGGATGTTAAGATCAAATAGCCCACAAATAACAGATAGAAATTTTTTCTGTATGTAATACCTCCAATGACAGCCCCCTGTATCTATTCCATTAATATTAATTTTCAGGTGAATTATGTTGTATGCCACTAAAACTCTTTTTAAGTAGTATCTTGAATATAAATTATGAATAAATACATGGATTAGCCTGAAAGTCAAAGGTCTCATGGCCACCCTGGTGGAAGTGAGGTAGAATGTGAACTCCCAGGTTGTTCTGGGTCTCTGCAAATGGCAAAGCAGCTCTAAGCATGAGAGCAATCCTCCAGAATGTGATAGATAGTTATGAGAAGCTGGGGAAAAGACTAAGGAAGTGGTAAACTGAATAGGAAAGGATTGAACCAGAAGACCAGTGGTGTCCACTACAATAGTCATAGCAGGCTTCATTGACAAGGTGGATTTGACAAAGACTTGAAAGTTGAGGAAGTTAATCAAGCAGAAGTCAAAGAGGAGAGAATTTCACCAGTGGGGATAGCTAAAGCAAAGGCCTCTCAAGATTTAAATAAATCCATGAGGACTTTGACACATTTTTCAAAAAATGAATCCAAATTCCCTTTCTCTTTAGTGTGGACTGGACTTCATCATTTCCTGCCAATGAATCAAATAAAACAGAAGTTATAGTGTGTCACATCTGAAATGAGGTCATAGAAAACGTTGAAGCTTTTGTCTTGGTTCTGCTGTCTTGGACCAGTCATTCTGAGTGAAGCCAAGTCCCTGGGACACACCAAACATCCCTAGGAAGAGGCCCTCTGGTGGGGAGTCTAAGCCTCCTGCCTGTAACCATGTGAATAGGCCATCAGGAAGTGGATCCTCTGTGCCTAGTCAATCTTTCAGGTAACAGCAGCCCTGACCAACAACCCGACTACAAGACCATGGGACACCCTAACTAGAACCTCCTATCTAAGCCACTCCCAATGTCCTGATCTACAAAATCTGTGAGATTACATAAATTTGTTGCTTTACTCAACTGAGATTTGGATAATTGGTTATGCAGCAATAAATAAAAATAAAAAGCATGGCAATGGCTAGTTTGGAATACTAAACAATTAAGTAACAGGAAAAGTTATAATTCCAGATTATCTTCCATTAGCTATGTGGGTTATAGATTTTTAAAAACTTAATCACATAAGCAAAGTTAATTTTTCTATGTAAGTAACAAAGTCACAGGTTCTGGCAGACCTAACTGTTTTAGAGGGACCACTATTCAATCTACTTCAGTTGTCAACACTTATTTGCACAAGACAGGACTTGCAGAATTAAGGTCTGTGAGAACTGTTTTCTGTAAAGGTGGATAAAGCAATTGAGTTCCTTTTGCTGTTTTCTTTTTCTATGCAGCTTCTTGAAAATAAACGGTATCAAGGTTCACTAGGATGTGAATAAAATGAGTAGATCTCAGCAGTCATGTTGCTAGTTTCCTTAGAGAAAAAATAACAGAGAGAGTGGGGTTTGAATGCTTGAGCTTTGTTTTATTTTTTATTTTAATTGCACCTCAGTAACTAAAATGACTATCTTAAAAGCTGCTAGTCAGAAGACAGAATGAAATTGTAAAAGTCTGTAGTTTCTATTAGCAAAATGTCTGCAAGATTCATAACAAGGTGGAGCAGGTGTGGAAGGCTAACGCGAAGGAAGGCTAAGTTGTGGTCCTGTGATATTGGAGAGGAGCCATGAACATAGCATAACTGTTTTCTGGTGTTCAAGCAGAGGTTCTTAAAAAGGAAAGGGAGTGGAAAAGAGAAAATGGGATGACAGGAATTCTGGGAAAAGATAGGTAGGTGCATATATACATATATATTTATATATATATATATGTGTGTGTGTGTGTGTGTGTGTGTGTGTGTGTGTGTGTGTGTATGCATGCACATACATGTACAATAGACTCTCAGGGAGTTGACACCCATGGGGATTGGTAGATGCCAGATAAATGTAAGTAGACTCTCCGTTAACCAGAACTCAAGCAACCGGCACTTTCAAGCAACAAACAAAATCTCAAGCAACCAGCAAAAAATTTTGTCAGTTGCTTGACATTGCCAGTTGCTTGAGTTACAGTTAATGGAGAGTCTACTATATATTTTAAAAACATGATGTTGGAATACCATTCTACATCTGAGAAATTTAAGAAGGTACTATTTTTCTTATGTACAAATTATAATGCACAGTTCAAGGACATTTTCATGAGTTTAAAATTAGGGGTTAAAAATGGTTGGGAAACACTATTTTAGAGAATGTGAATGCTTAATCAACTAAATATATAGATATATTTATATTTGATGAAAATCTTCCATATTTTATTAGATTTTTCTTGTCTTTATTCTTCAGTATAGTAGGATAAGTTAAACTGCATAATTTTAAATATAGCAGGGCTCCAAAGTCTCTGTGACAAATATATCAAGATAAAATGTTTTTTTGTGTAAGAGAGGCATTAAGATGGAAGAAAAGATGTGAATGTGTCTTTAAAATTCTTATGTACTAAACTTTTGTATACTGCTTACACATAGCATAGTGAATGATTGATTGTTGATTACACAAATGCAGTCAACTGAAGGATAAGAAAGACAACTGTTAATACATACTTAGACTGTGTCGTGAAGGTAGGCTTATTAACGAATAATTTATATAGGTAAAATTAAGCTCTTCTAAAAGCATAGTTCTAAGAATTTTGTCAAATGTGTATAGTCATATAAACATTAATAAAGAACAGATACAGAATATTTTCTTCAAATTAAGGAGTTTATTTGTGCTCCTTTGTAGTCAGTTGACTCCCTTTCCTTTCATTCCTAGAAAGCTTAATATATCTGTGTCTCAGAGCTGTATTTGTAGCGGTGTCCATGTGTGGCGGTGTCTTAGTGAGTGACATTCATTATTGTTATTGCCTGTTTTTGTGTGCTATCCTGAGAATGTTGAAGCTTGAATTAGAGAAATGAGCAAACACTAAATTTCTTATTAAACTTGTCAAGAATGGAAGTGAAATCAGGGAAAAGTTTATGGGGATAATGACATAAAGAAAATGGCAGTGTACAAATGAATTAAAAATTTTTCTAAGGGGAGAGAAAGCCTCACTGATGAAGAGAGGTCGGGGGGCCAGTAATGAGCAGAACTGACAAAAACATTACAAAAATTCGTTGAATTGTGCATCAAAATCATCTGCTGGTGAGAAGAATGGCAGACCAAGTAAACATCAATAGAGAAACAGTTAGAAAAATCTTAGCTGAAAATCTTGTAATGAGAAAGGTGTGTGCAAAAATGGTTTCCAAGGAACTCACTGATGAACAAAATGATTCAAGAATTTGGGGCATATCATTCTCTCTAAGAACACAAGAATAGTTGAGGTTTCATTAGATTAAAAGTTTTGGAAAAATATAGTGAATCAAATTGGTGGGTAGTTTTATGACACAGAGCCTTTTGCATTCTTGTTCAAAGTAATTCAGTTTACTTCTGAAGGCACAAAGTATCATCTCACAAAAGCCTCACATGAAATCATCTTGTGGCTTTCCTTGAAATACCAAGAATGTTTGGCACTCCATAATGTCATCTTTGGACCAAGGAAAAGGGTCTCAGTCATTGAATTAGCACCATATACATCTAATAGCTTCAACCCAACACAAAGAACCTGCTCTTATTGGTTCTTAAGTTTCATTTTAGAAATTAGTGAGTAAGCCCTTTATAAGAAGTTCACAGAGACATTGAAGATGTCATCAATTCTAAACTCCTCATTCTAGGTACGAAGATAATTAAAATCATAGAGAGTGATTTTTCCAGGGTCAGATAATTAATGCTGTAGCTTCCAATTTTAGAGCTCTTTCCAGTAAAATGATTATCGAACGCAATTATATCGCCTGTCTCGTTTATGTCATTTAATGCCCCAACCTTTTCTGTCATGAAAAAGGAACTGCTTTTCCCAGCCAGGCAGAATCCTTTCTCATCAAGTTGGGAAGACCATAGTTTAAATGCCGAGCAGTGAGTGGCACAGCTCTAGAAATATTTTTTCTGTCTTTGTCCTATATTTTCATTCAGAGAAGAGCTGTCATGGTTTGACAGCTGATAAAACACTACTTTTAAGATAGATTTCGATGGCATGCAGATTTTCAACCTTTTTTTCCTGATAATTTTTAAAACTATGCAGGTAATAAGGAGTTATTCAATGTACTATTCATAAGATTGTATGGTATGGCCCAGCACAGAGGAACTGATCTTGCTGCATACTTAAGTGTTTTGTATGCATGCCCAAGTAAAATAGCTTGTTTTTAATGTGAGAAAGTGTGAGATTGACTTCTTTGTCTAATGACCTTTCGTCCTTGGGTTCTGTAATTGCTTGTCCTATAACCTAATGACTGATCTGAATTCATTCAGTTATATTAGAAGTATGTTCAATAATATATAAAAATGAAACAACAGCAGGACTGTACTCTCAATTGTCTGTACAATAAAAACAATATTCTAGAAACTTCTCTAGCTATATTCTAAGACCTGTTAGAAGTTGTGAATAAAAATATAAACATAAAATAGTCTTTTTTTTTACAAGTCAGAGTCTAGCAGGAGGGTGGTATGGGCCCGGCACCCATAGGAGCAGGTAGCAGGGAGAGAAGCCTGACCTGAGTCCTGAAAAACATAGACAGAAAAAGCAAGACTGATGCAGCAGTAATCTTAGTCTTAGTTTTCTGAATTATTTTATATAAACTGCCACCTGAGAAGCTGTATATGTATGATAATATGGGTTAGCTAAAATGTTGAGAAGTCTAACAGAGGACTTAATACAGGAGGAAGACCATGAATTGCGACCTGAGTAGGCGTTTCATTTCACCGAAGAACAGAATCAAACCTGTATCCCAGAACAAGCTGGAAGGAGTGTGGAGTTCACTTCATGCAGCTTCTTAATATTAATGATGATTAAATTGAAGGCCGGAGAGGTTATGGCACATAGCTGAAATTTCATGCAGCTGTTGAGGTCGAGCTTGGATTGGAACCCCAGAAGTGTTTGTGGATCGATCATCTTTCTGTCATTTGATATTATACCCCTGAGGGTGAAGAAAGGATGCTGATGTTTTCTTCCTTTAAATTTATCAGTAATGACTATCCACTGCCTTGCTAACAAAACATAAACTTTTTCACCCGCTGTGTCCACCCCTACTCTAAGAGACCGGAGGCAAATCCTGATAAGTGGACATTTTTTAAACTTTCATAGCAATTATTTTCAGAAAAAATATCGGATACAATTTTGCCAATGTGATGTGGCAGGAAGACTTCCGAGAGTGGCTTTTGTTAAAGCTTCTAGCCCTGATTTAAAAAAAAAAAGTTCATCAGTCAAGTGTTCCAAAGAACAAGCTTGCACAATTGTGAGAGCTGCCCAGACAAGTCCAGACTCCGTAGGGAAGGCTGTCAGGAAGGGCCGGCTGGGACGAGCTGGGCAGGAGCTGATGTTGCAGTCTGCAGGTGAAATTTCTCCCTCAGGTAATGCTCTGCTCCCTTCCTGCAGGCTTTCAACTGACTGCATGAGTCCCACTCCGATTATCCAGAATAATCTCCTTTTTAAAATGAAATGATTAAAGATGATAATCACATCTCAACATACCTACATAGTAACATCTAGATTAGTGTTTGATTGTAATACTAGGTACTAGCCAAATTGACACATAAAACTGATTACCATCCATGGGAGGAAAAAAGTCCTTATTTTTCTAATGACAGTCTTCCTGAAATGCCTGGAATTTTGCCAGTCATCTTGTAACCATGAGTTGAATTAGAAAGATGCACTGAAAATGTCAGAAAAGAAAGATGAAAAAAACCTGCATCCCTAATAGCATTGCTAACCACTGATTTAACTAACCCTGGAGCTATTTTTATGAGATAATAAATCTTTTCTGTTTAAGCAGAGTGAGTCATAATTAACTGTTGCTTGTAGCTAAGAACGTTGTGTTACTGTATCTCACTCTGCGTCACCCAGTACCAACAACCTCAAAGTAAGTATTAAAATAGGATCACTTGTAAAATCACTAAGTTTTTACATTAAGGGTTTGTTTGTTTGTTTTATTTATTTATTATTTTTTATAAACTTGACCCACAACTATGCCATGGAAATGAATGTGGCCTCTTGCCTAATTTAAAAAGTCTGCCTAACTTTCTGGTCTTAATTGTTTTCATTGTAGAATACCAGCATGCTTTGCAGCAATTAACTGTTGGATTAATGAACAATGATTTGAGATCTCTCATTAAATACAGTATGCATTCACCTTTGGGGTTATTCTTAATTAGCTAAGTCCAAAAGCCCTCCTATTCGCATGTGGACAGATTTTGAAGTTAAAATAAAAGCAAAGCTAAGAAGAGTGTTAATCAGAAGTGAACGTGGAGAGAGTTGAGAAATTGCCTGTTGCGAATAACCCTGCAGGTTTCACTGTTGGCAATGGCTTTCCCTCAACAGAAGAAGGAATTTTCTGGACATCAGAAAACTGGTTATTCACAGGCCTGAGGGTAGACAAGAAGAATGATGTAAGATCAAGGGATGACTCGAATAAATATGTAGATCTACACAGAGTATATCTGTGTAGGTGTACATCCTCTAGGCACATGTCAAGGCTGACAGAAGAGTTATTAGAAAGCCTGATACAAAGTTGTTAGTAGTAGTGGTCTCTAGATATGTAAAATTTGGGATCGCTTCTTACTTTCTTCTTTTTACTTGTCCATATTTTCTGTAATGTTAATTGCTCTTGTAATGTGTGAATGTTATTTAATTTAAAATTCATGATGGAAATTTGTACGTAGTGTGGTGGTGATTTCCCAAATGGAATCACTTCAACAGATCACTATTGATAGTAGCTCGGTACTGGCGTCAAATAGATCTAGAGAGCCGTACTGGGCTATTACAATAGCTTAGTAACTTGAGTTAGTTAGTTCTCTATGTGTAGTTCTATCATTTATAAAATGGGATAAGGATGATACCTTGTTCATATTACAGTGAGACAATGAGATAATGTGCATAAGGTTCACAGTAAGAGTCTGATAAATAGATTTTTTGTGGCTCTCGTTTTTTTGATTGAGATATAATTGAAATAAAACACTGTATAAATTTAAGGTGTGCAAAGTGTTGATTGGATATATTTATATGTTGCAATATAATTGCCACTCTGGTGTCAGCTAACACCTCTATTTTGTCACATAATTATCCTTTCTTTTTCTGTGGGGAGAATATTTAAGATCTAATCCCTTAGCAACTATGAAGTACAAGATATAATACATGCTATGCATTAGATCTCCAAAATTTATTCATCTTCTAACTGCATGAGTGTACCCTTGACCACACCTTTCCAGGCCCCCACACCCTCTCTCTGTGAGTTTGACTGTTTTAGACTTTATATATAAGTGATATCTTACAACATTTGTCTTTATCTTACTTATCTCACTTAGCAGAATGCCCTCAAGAGCCATCCATGTTTTCTCAAACAACAGGACTTCATTTCTTCTCATGGATGAATAACAGTCTGTCATATTTATCATTTCTCTACTCATCCATTAACAGACACTTGGTTGTTTCCATATCTTGATTATTGTGACTAATGCTACAAAAAATGTGGGGGTTCAGATATCTCTTCAATATTCTGTTTTCATTTCTTTAAATATATATTGAATTGCTAGATCATATGGTAGCTCTATTTTTGATTTTCTGAGGAACCTCTGTGCTGATTTTCACAGTGGCTGACCAACTTACCTTTTCACTAACAGTGAAGAAGATTCCTCTTTCCTCTACATCTTCACCAACACTTGTTATCTCTTATCTTCTTGATGATGCATAATCTAACAAGTGTGAGGTGATATTTTAGGATGAACTTAATTTGCATTTCCCTGATTAGTGATACTGAGCATCTTGTCACTATTGATGATGCTTCTTGTGTCATAATAACACTGAGGAAGAATAACCAGTATCACTTCTGTAAAAGGAATACATATGATTAAAACCAAACCATTTAAGCCTTGGAGAAGATCGTTAATGCAGTGGGTTTTGAGGGGCACCAAAACACTCTGATAACACCTGATTCCCCTTGTCTTCTTGATATATAACCATAATTAATATTACAAACATAATCACAAGCCCCAGTTTCTGTGACTAAATTTGTATCAAGGAAACTTTCTTCTCTAAGCTATACCTGAATAATTCTCACAACAGGCTAAATAGTCAATACCTCAGATCGTTTGAACATCAAAAGTCTTTGTGTGTACATGTTTGCCCCATTGAATAAGAAAAAAAGAGCAACAACTCTGAAAGAAGAATAAAATTAAAAGTAAAAATGAAAAAAATCTATAAATATTTATTAAGTAGATACCATACAGGAAGTGTATATAGATAGACGTAGGATATAGATAGAGATGTGGACATGGACATAGGTATATATTTATATATAAAATGAGATAGCCCATATCACAATATTTCCTCTTCTACCTCATGGTATAAAAGTATTACCTCAGTACTGTTATAGGCAGAGGCACTATGCCTGGACTGTTATAAGCTGGCATCAGAATTTTAGATCCCTTCACAAAATGACACTTATATGACACTCATGCTTTGTTTTTAATTTTAGTTTTTTTTTTTTTATGGCAGATATCACAGTTTTTCCACTATCATGAAGGAAACAGAATTGTACCTATGTTTCACAGTCTGTACATCTGATTTCACTGATTTCCTGTTGGTGCCAGGTGTTGGGAGGTGACAATGTCATACTGCACTGGCACAAACCTACTGACACCCAAGTCATTCACAGAAGTATCTAATAATGTCCCCATTTTGATTTGACTTGCAGGAAATTTATATGTGCATAAATTATAATAATAAAAGTGAAAAATATGTTGTGACAACATGCATTAGAACCAAGTGGGAGTTTTTGAGATACCTGGGCTAGGGTATAAAACCTGGCTAACCCTACGTAATTTTGATTAAGTGATTTGGCTTATTTGAGCCTCTTTGTTTGTTTGTTTGTTTGTTTCTACATTGGATGCAATGATGCCAAACTCTCATGGCTGTGAAGATGAAATAAAGACTATAAAAAGAGCCCTTAACATGCAGTGGGACTTCCGGAAGGCAGTAAAAGTTTGTTGACCATCTTCCTCTTCTCATTTATTTGCATTACTTCATACTCATAGACTGTGCGTACGTATCCGCATACACAATATAAACACAAACATGCACACAGACGTATAGTTTTGTTTTCTGTATTATTCTTCAGGGCTTTTTGTATGGCTATTTAACAACTTCCCAAACAAAACGTCCTCAGATCTTAAGAATACCAAAATAAGGAATGGATAGTAGATGGTGAGTTCAGAGCAAATGTATGTGATTGGAAAACACAAAAATTCTATTTTTTTGTAGGTCAAAAATTGTTAAATATTGACATTTTTATATGCTTCAACAAACTATACTACTACTTTACTATAATGCATTAATCATATTGCCTACAATGCCTGTTTTGAGAAAGCAATGAGTTAGAGAAAGGGTATGCTCTTCTCTGTGAAGAATGAACAACTTCTAGATAGAGAGCAATTAGGAGGAACTCCTAAGGATCAGAAGCTCTAGCCACACACACACACACAAAAAAAGACTACTTAGAATAGACAAAGCCAAATACAGCATGCCTAGTGTACCAGTTAGAGACCAATATCTAACCTCTCTGCTCAGCTAATGTATTCAAATTTTACAGAAGAAAATGATTTCATATTTGTCAGTAGCTGCTTTAATTACTTGTGTTCATAATGGCTTCCTTGTGACCAAGTCTCTGGGTATTCTTAGGACAGAAAAAAGTCACCACGATTTTCTAGGACAAGTATTTTACAAAGGGATTGCCATTACTGTTCAATGTCTCATTCCAATCAACCTGTCCACTGAGATTTCCAGGAAATAAGGTGTGCTCAAGCATCAATGTAGGTTATTTCTTGAACCCTTTGTGTCGCCAACGGAATCACACATGACTTTTGTTTTGTGTAAAACCTGAATTCCCTGAAGCAGTAAGTGCAATGATGATACTTAAATACCGTGTCTGACACTTACGCTTAATGAGGACATCTGTCAGGAGAAGCAGTGTTTCCATGCTGAGAATGTGCCGTGCTAGAGTAGATGTAACAAAGGATTTGCTCTCAGAAAAGCTAGAACTATGCTGCTTACTAGTTTTTTACTTTGGACAATTACCTTAGTCCCTTCATGCCTTAAAATAGATGCAATATCTGAATATTTAGTAAATGAGATCCTTCTTTTTTGTCTTAATAGTGTTTATATATTATAAGGCAAGATCCATATGTTTTGGTTTAACAAACAGCACATAGGTAATCACTACATGTCAGATAGTTGGATCCAGTTCTGGGGATATACAAAAGAATAAAGCAGAGGCTCTGATCTCAAAGTCTTTACAGTCTAGTGAGGAAAACAGTAAGAAATAAGTTCACTTCATTGTGATAAGGGCTGCTCTGATAGGTAATATTTATTGAGCCTTTCCTGTGTATTGGGCCTGCTGCTAATTACTTTATGTGAAGCAATCTTCACAACTTGATGATTTAATTATCATTTAAACTTTATTTAGAGATGAGAATATGGCTTCTTGGAAAGGTTGAGATCATTTCACAAAGTGGTACAGAAGGAATTGAAATCCCTAAGCATTTATCTTCATAGCTCCAGTCTTAACCACCGTACTACATCATTTTAGGTTCAAGGGATGAGCAGTCTGCTAGTACAAAGGCAGCTCACCTAACACATCCTTTGTGTTGGGAGTTTAGACTATATTAATGGAGAAGACCAATGTATTTCATATTAGAGAATGAATAGAGGTTACTTGAACAATTTTTTTTAAAAAAAGAAAAATGTACAGACAGGGAAAATGGTAGTAAAAACTCAGAATCTTGAAATAGCATGGTGTCTTTCAGGAATACCAATAATTGTTTTGTTACTAGAACATCTTTTACGAAAAAGGAGATGGTGATAAAGGGAAAGAGAAGTGGGTCCTAAACCACGGAGGCCCCTACAAGCTGTGCTATAGAATTCATCTTTGCCCAAAATGATGAGAGACCACAAAAGTGTTATAAACTAAGGAATGATATGACTTCCCTTTAAAATATGGCATCCCTTAGGGACAGAGACTCAAAAAAGGGGCGGGGGCATTACAGTATTTTCAGTAATAGACAATGAAGTCCTTTAGTTTGATCCACGTAAGTGAGATGATGAGGAGAGAAGAAATTTGAGAAATATGCAAATGTAAAGTCAATAGGACTTGGTGATTGATTGCATGTATAGGGAGATATTATTTACAAGTCCCAAATTTCTTCCTTGAGTGACATAGACAGGCTATGTAGTGATATCATTCATGGAGATGTGGTTATAGAGGGTGATCACTATTAACATCATCATTGTTATAGAAAGACCAAATTCTAGAACAAACGAACAGACTACATATCCCAGTTGGAAAATGCTACATCTAATATGAAAAGGTCAAACATAAACATTAATCCCTATTTATCCATGTATTCATCTTTGCAAATATTTATTGCACATAAAGTTTCAGAAAGTGATGGTTTAGTGTGATAAATGCTATGATTTTAGTAAACACACAGCATCATGAGCCTGCTTAATGAACTTTATACCTCTCTTTTGGTATTTATCAGGTTATATTTTGATGTAATTAATGTCATTTGTGTAACATTTTCCCCACTAGATATTGGGGAAAGAGAGGTATAAAGATAAGCAATTACTATCTCACTAATTTCTTCTTGTCTAGAAAGGATTTTAACTTTTGGAATAGAACAATTTCCAAATAATTTTTTCTTTGGATTGATTTAACTGAGAGAGTTATCCAAATGAATCACTAAACTTTTTAAATGAATCATTGAACATTTAGTTTTGTATGTGTATGTTTGGGTCAAATAACACTTGAACTTAAAAAAAAAGTTTTATAAATGTCTTATTTACTTTTCAATCATCAGACAGCTGGTGATTTTAAGAAAAAGAATCCACTGGCATCCTTAATATTATCTTTTCTATCAGCTTCATTCTTAATCAGTTAAGCTCCCTAATATCAGTATGTGAGGATATACTGTTGGGTAGAGTGGAAACCCTAGGCTTAAACAGCCATCACAGAAAATAATTATATTTATGCCTTTCAATTAACGTGCAGAGTCCTGGAATTTAAATGGCATGTACCAGATCAATAAGTGGCAAAACAGAAACTAAAACAATAATTTGTAATTATTCACCAGAACATTTACATGTTTTCTTATGTATTTCTTATATAGCTCTAGGAGATACATGGGTCAAATACAATAATCATCATTTTATAAATTAGAAGATTGCAGCTTAGAGGGCATCAGATATTCTACTTTTATTTCTGGATTAAATTGTATTTTTGTGTGAAAATCACCTTTCAAAGGAGACTGAATTTATCCTTGTACTCAACTACAACTATCATTTACTATTTTCCTGTAACCAATCACATTAGCTTGTAACATTAATTTTAAATTTGTATTAACTATCTGTACACTACACATGTTCTTACAAATAAATACACACAAATAAATACACTCTAGAAAATGTTGAAAGAATCACTAGCTTTCCTTTTTGTTGTATTTTTTCCCTCTGTTTATACCCCAGGACTTTAGAGCTCATTTTTAGCAACTGAGAAAGGGTTATTTGTTCATTTATTGATTTGATTCCTATTTCAAAATATCAACTACTGAACTAAGTGCTAATGTACATAAAAATTCCCAAGTAGCAAAATATCTACAGAGTAAAAATAATATATTCTCAAATGAAATAACACAATAGGATAAGTGATAAATGAAATAAACATATGTGGTACTAAGGAAGCAAAGAGGAGTAAGATATTAACTTCATCTGGAAAAACAAACATTTTATTTGAGACAAATGTCAATTATTATATTTGCATACTATCTTTGAATTTAGATTTTTGGTTGACTCAGGTTAAAGAAAACCTGGTTTTAAGACATTAATCAAAAGAAACAACCTGGAAATGATGTACCACATACTTTATTACACACAAAATTTTCATTTAATAAGCCAATCATCCAGTCAGTCAATTTAATAATAAAATAGCTATGAGCCAACAGAAAGGAAGTTTGCATTAACTGTTCCAGGACATTAGTCACTTTATTACTTTTGCCTGCTGTTTACTCCCAAATATTGCATCAAAGTGATCCTTTGTTTCAGTATGTTCATTAACTAAACATTGCAAGATGATGCAAGTGACCTTATGCCATTAGTGCAACAGTATGCAGCCGATTCTGTACTCTCAGAAGAGATGGAAAAAAAACCCCACAACTAATGTTGTTGTTTTCAAATATTTACTGTAAGACTAAGTTTTTATGCAATGTTCCTGGGCAATTTGGAAACACCTATATTCCATTAGATTATCAGTGCATCGTCCTTCTTACTACCTTCATATTCCTAGTACAAAAGGATGGGACTTTGAAACAAATAACCCATGGACACAATCAATAGTTAATGTTTATTTGGGGATGAGTGGGTTAGGGAGGGGAGAAAAGGGATGGGGTGGGAGGGGGGAAGCTAAATATAAGGGGATGGAAAGAGAAGTCACATTAGGTGGTGAACTTATTATACATCAAGTTGACAGTGCACTGTAGAATTGTATGCCTGAAACCTATGTAATCCTTGCTAACAGATGTCACTCCAATAAGTCTAACAATAAAAATGAATTTAAAAAAAAGGATGGGACTTATACATGTTACTTGCATGCAAATCATGTTTTCATAAACATGCTTACAAATACCCACTGTTTGCAAAGTGTGTACAAGCATGTGCATAGCAGGCAGTTGTCAGAGAATAAGTGGCCTAAGCAACCTGGTTTATCTTAGAGTAAAGCAATTTAACATAAATAACATGTGCTTATTCTTTAGCAAAATAATCTGGTGCACTAGCAACCATGATTGAAATTAAAAATTAAAAACTATGCTTATTTTACAAATTTTTTTCTTTTGCCTACAGCAAATAATTAAAGGTGAGATCATCTTTACATAATTTATAAATTACATGAGAAAAGGAATGGGAAGGTTAACAGATGATTCCATAGGACAAGCAATGAACTGGAATTAGCATGAGCTAATAGGGTAGGTGACTTGCATGGGAATTATCACTTCCATTTACTTGCTGTAAGTATATTTATAAAGTACTTAAATGCTGAGTCTTGTTGATCAGAGATTGCAGAAGAGGTTATTGGCTAAAATCCCAAATCACTGGGTTTTATGGGATTTAATTAGATTATATATATATATACACAGTCATGCATCACTTAACAACAGGGATACATTCTGAGAATTTCGTGAAAAGGCAATTGCTTCACTAGGTACACATCATGGAGTGCATTTACACAAACCTAGATGCTGTGGTCTGCTACACAGGTTATATGGAATAGCCTATTAATCGTAGGCTACAAGCCTGTACAGCACATTACTGTACAAAATAACATGACATTAAATCAAGCACAAGATAAAATAATGCAATCAAGAGACAGTAAACACAAGATGGAGGCTGCTGCCAGTACAACTTGACATTTTGTTTTACAGCAAACATTATTTTACCTACATAAAAGGAGTACACTCCTTATAAAAAAATAACATAGTCCTTTATTATCATTATCAGGTATTATACTGTGCATGACGGTATGTGCTATACTTTTGTATAATGGACAGCATAGTAAAGTTTGTTTACGCAGCATCACCATAAGCATGTGAGTAATGCACTGTGCTAAATTTAAGGTGGCACAATGTCACTAGGTGACAGCAGTCTTTTAGCTCTATTATAATTTTATGGGACCACTGTTGATGTGTGGTCCACTGTTGATCAAATCTTCATTATGCAGTGCATGCCTGTAAAATATGTGCACATAATAGGTGTTTGATACATAACGTTCAAGAGTCTTAAAGAAAATCAGTGATTAAACAAGTATTGGGAAATGGCCTGACTTGAAGGAGTTTAAGCCTCTGAAAAGAGACGTGGAGGTATTGGGGTTGGGTTGCCCAGAGCGGCTTTCTTAATTTCTTTTGAACAATAGTAACTGAGGGTGATGAAGTTTCAGGAAAATGGGAAGTCTGTGTGCAGTACTTGCAGGAATGAAAATATTGCAAATAGGTTGGAGATAGAGTAAGCCATATATATTCACAAGCCTAAAAATCCAAAAGCATCACCAATGTCATTGCAGATTCTTGGTAGATGACAATGGTATCCACTTTAGCTAATCTGAACCCAGGAAGGTTGGTTAAAGAGCACTCATCCACAAAATCTCCTGAAGGGCTGAGGAAGCCAGCATGGATGCCGTGAATCCTGGTGCAAACAACTCAGGACATATTGCCCGCACACTGCAGACTTCCTCCTCATGAAAAAGCACTGCTACCCTTCACATCAGTCAGAGACCATGATGGCAGGGACAACCTCTGTGCTTGGAGGAGGGTCATTCTCCTTGCCCAGGGCCAGCACTTCAGCTTCACATCCTACAAATATGATTTTACTTGGAATCCATGACAAAATGTGAAACCCTAGATTCCGGTAAATGTAGTGTCTCACATACCACAGTACAGAAGAAACTCCAGAAAGAAGTCAATGTTAGTATTTTTATGAGCCAATCTGCAGTAATTTCCATGGTATTTGTAATTATTTTTGTATCCTGAGTGAAAAAAATTGAAGGAGGTATACAAAAATGCAAGTCTAAATCTTTGTTATATCATGGTGGAAAGGTTTGAAAAAATATAAACAAAGAGCAAAACGTGTTTGATTAAATAAGTTGCCTTTCATTCCCCACAAAAAAAGTAATATTCAGCCAATTAAAAGGATATTATTGGCGAAGATCATTTAATGTTCTTGTGTGTGATTCATGCAAATTACTTCAGTTACTTTTGTAAAAACCAGGATCACTGAAAGTCTCAAAATTAGTTTAAAGTTTTTTTTAAAGTGCATGAAAGGATGCCTGAGTCCCCAGCTGCTCCCTGAGAAATGGGGGACCCAGGGCAGAGACCCATGGTGTCTGCTAAGGGGGAGACAGGGTAGTGAGCTCCTTGCTACCAAGCAAAGGCTCTCTGCCCAGTGTTCAAAAAGCCAAAATTATGACACCAGGCCTTTGAGAACAGAAAGGGCCTTTATCATTCTTAGGTCAACCTGTGCGAACACGGAAGACGGCTCAAATCTGTTTCCTCGAACAAAGGCCTGAGGCAAGTTTTAAGGGATGAGGGTAAGAGGAGGTTAAACATAATCATAAATTTCCACTTGCAAACGTTTGATTGGACAATTTTGAAATTTGAAATATATCTTAGAATTTACTGCAGTTGATTTGTCCAAATTCATTAAGCAAATCACGCACTACATGTTTCTGTCATCTAGTACATTCCCATTTACCTTTTGCCTTTTTATTTCGGTTTGTCTTTTACTGAGCACTGACTATGTACAATAACAGGCTATCTTCTGTGAGGGACAGAGAGGGGCAGACAGAAATGAGTCTGGTCCTCAAAGAGCCAGTACTCCCTTCCACTCGATAGTGCAAAATAGGCGTTTACGTACAATGACGTAGCATGGGGTTCAAGAACGCAGTCTATGACGTGCTCAAATCCTATCTATGCTATTTATCAGCTTTGTGAATTCGAACAGTCTCTTTAACTTCTTGTACCTCGGTTTCCACATCCTGATATTATTCTACCAACTTCATGAAGTTGAAATGAACCAAACTATGCCTGGCACATTGTAAACACGAAATAAATGGTACCAAATATTACTGTTCTTTATGTTAAAAGTACTGAGGGAACCACCGGGGTACTATAAGTCTGAGTGGTATAGTCAGGGGAAAATTAATGAGCCATTGGCCTTTAGTTAGGACCAGAGCTTAATGTTTTGATATGGATAAGGAACATCCTGACTGAAGGGGTATAGGATGGACAAAAGCATGGATCTTAGTGTACAGGTAGTCTGGAAATTGCCACTTAGTTATTAGTCATTCTAGTGATTTGTAGAATGAGAGTAGTAGAAAAGAGTTGGTGGGACTAGGAAAGAGAGAGAGAGAATGGGTAGATAGATGATAGATGATAGATAGACAGAATTGAGGCAAATTTTATAAGTCAATGCCAAGCCGTCTTCAGAATATACTTTGTTTTCTGGTTTATTTAATAAAAATAAAACTCAAGTGTAAGGCATGTATTTATATATAGTAGAAAGTAAGGTCTGAATAATTAAGAATATAAAACAAAGCCTTTAATTATAATTGTTATCTTCTACTAAGAAAAATCAAAGCTTTCAAAAATTGGCCCATAACTGAGTCTTTATTTTAAAAATAAAATTAAAAAATTTCATTTCTATGTTGACAAAAATGCCTAAAGTAGAGATAACCATGTTATCTTACAAAGTCACTTAAACTATCAGGGTTTAGGATAGTTGAAATACGTGCTTTGAAAAAAAAATAAATAACTAAATAACTTGCATAGCTTTTTCTGGTCAAGTGATTCTGTGAAACCTGAGCTATTCTCTTTAAATGTATTACTGAATTGCAAGCTCTAGAATTGAAGTCAGCCCAGGTAGGACACCACCCAAAGCACTTAAAAGTCGTCACGTGCCCCTGATAACCTCACCTGATCATGGTTTCCATAACATCTTCAAATGTAAAGTTGTTCGGTGACTACTTCAGATTATTAGCAATTCTTATATTAATTTACTTCTTTTGAAAGCATATATCTATGGTCAGACAATTAATTTAATGAAATCATCCTAGAAAAACTGCTATATACCTCATTGTTAAATATCACTATGGTGACCCTTGAAGTACTCCCCTTGGGAAGCTGTGCACCGATGCCAGCCCCTAGTCCACCCAAAGCAATGTTGGAACTCTTTTTCTGGAATGGCCATCAGAGCTGTTGTGGTACCCCAAATCTGACCACTAAGTTTGCAAACTTGCCACCACGTGCTTACATTGGCAGCACTGTACAAACAATGCCAGTGTTTAAAGTATATACATATATATTTTAAAAGTATGTATACTTATATTTTAAATATATTTATCAAATGTCTGTTATGTGTTCTGGACTAGGTACAGAGAAAATAGTTTTCCCCCCTTAGGAACAGAGAGTCTCACAGGGCAACACACACAGAGACAGACAATGACAGTTAGAATGATGTGGAATTATTCACATTTTTCACTAACGGAAATACTAAGAGGCACCATAGTAAACTGAGGTGGTATTGAAATTTTCACAGAGGCAGTAAGGCTAGAAGTGAGACTTTAAAAAAAATATAGGTATTTGGATGGGTATCAAAAGCAAGAAAGGCATCTAGCAAAAAGGAATGGCATATTCAAAGACAGGTGTGACACAAATCAGTAATAGTTTGGTAGAGTGATTTTATTATTATGTTTTTAAATATTTTATAGTATTGTTGGGAATATTTGATTAGTAG
Organism: Lyroderma lyra; assembly: GCA_004026885.1. Classification (NCBI taxonomy): domain Eukaryota; kingdom Metazoa; phylum Chordata; class Mammalia; order Chiroptera; family Megadermatidae; genus Lyroderma; species Lyroderma lyra. Next base: position 18,984 of record PVJL010004821.1, read on the forward strand.
TGATAAACAATGATGAAATAAATTTCAGAACAAATAAAATTATAAAATGTTTCACTAGATTGGAAAATTGAGATCACTAATATCTGATAATATGAGGGCTGTCCAGAAAGGATCCAGCCATGCAATATGAAAAACAGAGGCATTTATGGCTGGATTTTTTCCAGACAGCCCTCATATATCTGAGATTCACAAAATAATTCAAGATTCATAGGGTGCTTTAAAGAAAGCATGAGTTTTATTTCATTTTAAATAAATACATTTTCTCTTGTTTTTTGGGAGACCTCTAAGAAATAATAACATCATAAAATGCTAATCCTTATAAAAATTTAGATTCTAAAAAACAAAAAGAAACTAGAAAGCTAAAAAAATGAAAATTGGGTGTGATAAATCATGATTTTAATTGATTGATTGTAACTGAAATGTTAACTAAAATTAAAGCTGCTTCGAGGAGATTAAACCACTTCCCTCCACTTAATTTGGTAGACTCCAAACATGTTCATTTCAGGAGTCACCACTACAGGGTTATAAAATGCTACAGCTGAAAAACAGAATTTACAAATAAGGTGGTCTAAACACCATAGTTTACAAAGAAGGAAAAGCCTTAGAAAAGAAGGAATGTGCCCCAATTATTTTAATCACTCTATCAGGTGACCAGCCTCCCAAAATGTATCTCTGCTCAACGTAGACACCTCTGAGGTAGCTGTTGTAGGAAGAACAATGGACCTGCAAAGATGTTCACGCCCTTCCTAATCTTTGGAAACCGAATTACCTCAGACAGCAAAAGGACTTTGAAGATGGGATAAGCCTAGCACCGTGACTTGGAGAGAACCTTGGATTATATAGGCATTTCCCAGTCTAAACTCATGGATCCATAAAAGCTGGAGAACTCTCTGGCTGTGCCTATGGAAGAATTGTCAGAGCCACGCAGCACTGCTGGCTTTGAGATGAAGCCAGGTGGCTACCTGCTTAAGACTTGTGGGAAGCCTACAGAATCTGGAGAAAACAAGGAAACAAATTCTCTCCTAAAGCATCCAGCATGGAATGCAGCCCGTATGACACCTTGGCTGTAGCCTAATGAGGTCTGTGGCAGACTTCTGACCTACCAAATTGTAGCAATGAACTTGTGGTAGTTTACACTACTAAACTTGGGGTAATTTGTTGCAGCAGCAATAGAAAACTGATAGGGTAGATGTGATTTAAACTCTTACACAGTTGGAGAATTTAGGTGCCAAAAATTGGAGTGACTTATCCTACGTACAGTTTGTAACAGATAGACCAGTTATCATGAATGCATTCCATCTCTGTTAGAAAGAACAGGGGATATGCACCATTTCCAAATGGAGAACTCAACGTGCTCACTATCCTGGTGATAAGTCAGAAGTATTCTTTTCAAGTTTGGTTCATACCACTGAAAATTACACTTGGCTGCTAAAAAGTTTAAACACTTCTGGTCTAGATCTTGTAGTTCTGATTGTCTTATAATCTGGGATGGGAGTTAAGGCATTACGTGTCCCTTCAATAAGGACCATTTCCCCGAACTATTCGATACTACACAGGACATCAGTATTTTAAAAGCCATGGGTTTAAGAGTATACTACCCCAGGAGAGTCACTAAGCCAGAGCCAGGAGGGCTGCAGGCTGAAAATTCACCATCCAACCTTGCTTTGGGAGAGATGATGCTGTCTGAAGCTGTTCAAATCTGTACAGAAAGACATAAGAATCTTCTGGAAGCCTTTAATAAGAGCTGTCTCTATTTCAGCTTTTATTTGTATGACCCCACTGAACTAAGACATTATATTATTGAAGCAAGCGCAATTTATTACAGATCACTTTTTAAAAACTTGTTCATTAGGAACAAATGTCAAGTTACCAAAAAAACTAATTCAAGATTTTCCAAATGCCTAAAGCTAAACTTCTGATTAATTTCTGTTATCACCAAAGGGGCAGTTGTTTTATTTTTTCAGCACGTAAAATAGTGAGTACTGAAATTGCTTTCAGAAATAGTAACAGCAACGTAGATTCTAAGACTTAAAAAGTGCTGACTTCTTATTTTAAAATTAAATTGTAATAATTTAGCATTTTATAATTAAATTATAGATATAATTATAGAACTATAAATGTTTCCATTTTAATATGCAAATTTGTATAATAGGGCTTAATTATGAATAAATACTTTCCACTTTACATATAAACTGCGTTTTTAGATAAATGTTCAGTATCCCATTTTCAAACTATGTGATCAGTACTGTTCAATAAAGACATATTAGTAATAATCAGTTTTAATCCTAAATATTTTAGCTACAAAAAAGTGTGGAACTCATCACATACTATGATAAAAATCTCTACTCTAGAGCATGATAAGCTGTAACTACCACAAACCATTTTGGACTTTCTACTGACAGTATCATTGTAGTTTTACATGTCCATGAGGAATTCAGTTGGAAAAATAAAAATCACACTTACAAATCCAGAACCATTTCTACCATGAAGCTCTAGGGGACAAAATATCTCCCAGGAGAACACAGGAGAGTTATTTGTCTTATCTCCGAAGAGTATTCCATGATGAAGCCAGTTGATGCTCGTCTTATTTCTTTGACATATGTTTATCAAGAACCTATTATTTGTCAGAATTTGGCAAACAAATAAGATCTGGATCTATTTTCAGTAAATTTTTACTATCCTGTATGCTAGACAGACATGTGAACAGATGACTTCAAACACGTGTTAGGATTAGTATACTATCTACCTAAGATAGAGGAGTAGGACAAAAGAACAACGCAGTTACCCTGCTGCAGGAGGAGGGGCCTGGGAGCCAAAGTTTACGAAGAGGAAATAAGCAAGTTTTGACTCAAAGCACAAGTAAGACTTAGCCAAAATATAAAGGTAATAACTGATGCTTTGGATTTCTTAGTATGTTCTAAATGATCTCATTTGATCACATCACAGCCTATGATGCAGGTATTATTATTATTATTATTATTATTATTATTATTATTATTATTATTATCTTTATTTTGGAAAACAGGCATTGAGAGATAAAGAAATGCAGAACTTTTCCCAATGGTATCTAGTCAGATAGGGGAGGCTGGCGTTGGATCCTTGCTAAATAAAGCTTTGTTCTAGCCACTGTATTGTACTGTTGCTATTGCGTAAGAAGAAGGGGCATTCCTGGCAGAAGTCACATGGCACTGCACTTTTGGAGAACTACAAATAATCCAGCATGGCTGGATGGAACACAGACAGGATTTGGGGAGTGGGAAGGTAAAGGGTTTGATGGAAGCACCCGGAACCAGACAAAAGGGGTGGTGTGTGCTGTGGATGTGTGAGATGAAATGAAGAAATATAAGGTAGTAGATCAGATGATCAGTGGGAGATCGTAATAATCAAGTGAAAAGCGTGCTGGTAGACTGGGCAACGCACACTGGTATCAAGAGACAAGTAGTGCTTAGGAAGAAGGTGAGGACAAAGGGTGAACAGGGTTTGGAATTGGATTAAGGGTCGTAAATAAATAAGAACACTGGAATGACTCCCAGATTTGTAACCTAGGCCACGTTGGTAGATGTTGATGCGCAAACCAGGAACAAACAAGAAAGCTGCATTCTCAAAAGTTAGATTCCCTCAGTCTTCTGCCTTTCACAGTTTCATGTGCGTCTTTTTGACACTTCCATGCCCAGTGAGCCATCACGAAAGCGCTAACTATTCATCAGGAATTTATTAGACAGGGAGGCCTCTCTCCTTACACCTCTATAAAACCATAGGGCGATAGTTTCATTTCGCAAACAACTAAGAATCTCCCTCCTCCCTAATCTTCTTAAAGTTATGGAAAGAATCATATCATGGATTTCCTGTTTCAGCCTCTGGGTGAGAAAATTCAGCAAGTTCCTTTGAAAACATTTAGCATTTTTATCTGTGAGACATTCAAATTGCTTCATAGACATGATCTCACCAATAGTGATTCCATCCCCATGACGTAGGCCAAGGAACAATTTATTTCTATCTTTAAAGGGTAAAAAGAGGTTAAATGACTCATCTACAGTGCTGGAAATAGAAGCTCAGTCTCCAGAATCAGCTCTGTGTGAGAACAACCGCCAAATGACTCCACAAATGAGTGTTAGTCTAAGGTTATTGATATTTCATAAGAATTGGGTTGTTGGAGTCATCATTTGCTCGTGAGCAAAGAGCTCAGAAGCAGAAGGAAATATGAAGATTGTTTTTCCAAAGTAGACAGTTTTTTTTCTATCTTTGTAAGCTTTCTTCCAATCCATATTATTCTGTAAACAAGAACTTAAGGTGATTCTCGATATCAATGGAATAGTCACAGCACACTGTACACCAATCCTATATTTATATTTAAGTAAATCAAGGTTCGTATGGTATAAACCTTGCATTGGGAAGTTTACCACCACAAAAGTAATGTGGTGATGGAATTTATAGAGTCTAGCCTTGTTTTGAGCCCTTGTTCACTACTTCGTCAATTGATGATTCTTAAGAAAAAAATTAAAACTTTTAACCTCAATTTTACCAAACAAGGATATACACAATCTTACAATTAATGTCTTGAATTTGTCCTAGAAAAAAATGCTGTATATTTTATTGCTAAATATCAGTACTGTCACCATTGACGTACTCCTTAGGAAGCTCTACACTGATGCCGGTGCCTAGTCCACACTTCAAAGTGATTTTGGAAATCTTTTTCTGGAATGGCCATTAGAGCTGTCACCGTACCCCAAACCTGACATTATGACATCTTAGTGAGTTGTTTGTGCAGTGCTGCCAATGTTTGCAAACTTAATTGTCAGATTTTTGGTACAATGACAGTTCTGATGGCCACTCCAGAGAAAAGGTTCCAAAATTGCTCTGAGGGGTGGACTAGACACTGACCCTGGTACACAGCTTCCCAAGGGAAGTACCTTGAAGGTGACAGTAATGATATTCAGCAATAAGTTTTGTAGCACTTTTTCTAGGATGAATTTGTAATTAATTGTCTGACCTCATATCTAGAGGAAAGATCAATGTAAATGTTAGAATTCTCCAAACATCACGATCAAATAGATTGATCGCTCATCTATTTAGAAGTATTATTTTAATAAATGCTAGAGACATCAGAGACATGAGCAGACCTTTATTTTAGAATTTACCTTATCTCTTTAAGAAACATGTGTTTGGGCTCAAGGGTATGGCAATAGTAACGTTATGGATTGCCTCAGTTTTTCTGGAGTAACTTGACTAACTTAAAATTAAAGATGATTCTATATGTGAAAGTGCTTTGGAAACTAACTGTCCATTAAATATGCATTGCTCTTTTTAATTCTATTACTATCACCATAACTTTTGTTTTAAGTGTCCTTCCCAACTTCCCACAAATTTGATCCCCTAAATATTTCTGCATGTGAGTTCCATCTGATGAATATAGTTACAAAACACCTTGGACCTCATTCAATGTTTATAACCAGGTGATCTTTGACTCCACAGTCTCCTTGCAGCTTCCATACGGTGAAATGGGCCAAAAGTAGAGTTGCTCTGGTGTGAAGTATCCAGGTCATTCTTAACCTTTTCTTCCCTTTGCTGTTTCTAATGGGTCCCAAGTAGTGCTGGTTGAACCTCAACATGTTTAGCAATCTTTTAAGTTAAGTGCCTCTTTCTATCTTTCCTCCCCTTACATGAACATTTCTCTACCACTAAATAACTCATGCATTATTCCACTGCAATCTGTACAAGAAGCCTCTTGAAATAAGAAAGCTAAGTTGTTAAGAATGTCCCCTCTGACAGGTAGACTAAGTCTTTTCCAACACTACTAGGCCTTAGACTCCTCACCTAATAAATAAGAATAACCTTACATGCAAAACCTTCTCATAGGGATAAATAATAGAAAATGAAGAATTCAAACTGTTCTGTTAAGGAGAGATAGAATTTTTCTCTTTATATATTAGCAATGCCATCATGCTAATGCATTGATATTAACATATCAATACATTAACTAACATTGAAATACTTTTATGTTTCTAATCTTAATATGTATTTTTTAAAATAATCATCACATATAAGATGATTATAATAAAACATGTATTTTAATATGATTATGATAGAACATAGACCATAGACATAAGTTGCTGAGCATGAAAGTTTTAGCCTCAGAAAATAGAGCCAGAGTATTAAAGGCTGATAGGAGAATAAATGGAACTAATATGAGGAAGAGAAACATAAGAATATATGCTATCTGACAATTAAGTTTGTGAATTCATCCTAGAAAAAGTGCTACATACTTCATTGCTGAATAGCAATCATTATGGTCACCTTCAAAGTATTCCCTTTGGGAAGCTAAGCACCAATTCCAGTGCCTAGTCCACCCTTCAAAGCAATTTGGAACTCTTTTTCTGGAATGACCATTGGAGCTATCATCATATGACCCTTGATGTTCTGAACATCATCAAAATACGTTCCTTTCAATATTTCCTTTACCTTTGGGTAAAGAAAAATGTCATTGGGGGCCAGATTAGGTAAGTAGGAAGGGTGTTTCAATAGAGTTATTAATATTTGTTTACTGGCTAAAAATTCCCTCACAGATAGTGCTGTGTGAACTGGTGTGTTGTTGTGATGCAAAAGCCATGAATTGTTGGTGAAAAGTTCAGGTTATTTTTGTCTAACTCTTTCTTCTAGCCTTTTTAGCACTTCAAAATAATAGATTTGCTTGACTGTTTGTCCAGTTGGTACAAATTCATAATGAACAATCCCTCTGATATCAAAAAAGTTTAGCAACATTATTGGGACTGTTGATTTGGTCTGATGAAACTTTGGGTCATGGAAAATTGGCTGACTTCTACTGTGCACTTGGACATTTGTTTCAGGGTCAGATTGGTACACCCAAGTTTCATCACAAGTAATAACATGGCCCAAAACATCATCTTGCCTCTCAAAAAGGTGTTGGCAAACTTTGACTCTCCTTTGCTTTTATTCATCGGTGAGCTCCTTCAGGACCACTTATGCACACCTTTCTCATGCCAAGGTTTTCAGCTAAGATTTTCCTAATTGTTTATTGATGTTTACTTGGTCTGCTATGCTTCTCACAGTCAGAGGATGATTCTGACACACAGTTTGACAAATTTTTGCAATGTTTTCATCAGTTCTGCTCGTTACTTGATGCCCTGACCTCTCTTCATCAGTGACACTTTCTGGCCCCTCAGAAAAACATTTAATCCGTTTGTACACTGCCGTTTTCTTCATGCCATTATCCCCATAAACTTGGACTAACATGTCCCTGATTTCACTTCCACTCTTGCCAAGTTTAACAAGAAATTTAATGTCTATTTGTTGCTCTAATTCAAGCTCCAACATTCTCATGACAGCACACAAAGTCAGGCAACAGTAATAAACACCACTCAGCAAGACACCACCACATGTCAACATGAACACAGCTGTGAGACACAGATACACCAAGGTTATGAAACATTACCAAGTTGTTTGTACAGTGCTGCCAATGTAAGCACACAGTGGCAAGTTCATGAACTTAATTGTCAAACTTCATATTTAATACTAAATTCCTGTCAAATGTTCTAGATCTGGCCTGGGCAAGGGCCACTTCTCCAAGTGTCATGGTCCACTAGCTATTTATTTTATTATTCAGGCGGTCACCCTAATGTTGCTTGGTGGTCCACTGTTGGACTATGATCATTGGCTTGCCCAGCCTTATTCTATATCCTTACTACTTTACACTTGGCAGATAAACTAATTTTTTCTACATTTCTGCACTTTTAGTCTTTATGAATGTATCACCACTTACCAAGAGCTAATTTTCATCAATTGAAAATAGGCATTTAGATTTGTAGTTTGATTTGTAAAATACATGCATTTGGGGTAGATCTTAGAGCCTTAAAGTAAATCTAAGTCTTGTAAGATACTTAGGAAATTAAAACTTGTAAGATACATAGTCTTTGTTAAAGAGGTTGAAAACACCCTATCTTGATGCTACAAAGTGTGCATTTGCATTCACATACTAACAGAACTGAAAAGACCTGGAGTAAAAAAAAACCTTATGTTTGCTTAACCCAGCTCTTATCAAAGTACTGTGTAAGTATTCAGTCTTTGCCCCACTCAGGTCCCCTTCCTCATATTTTAGTGCAAACCTGCCCAGCTTCAATCTGCCAGCACCTGTTTCCCTTGGTCTGAGGGCTTTCTCTGTCCCTACCACCAGTGTTTTGCCCACCCACAAAAGGAGCAAAAATCTGGAGAATTAACTCCACCCCCACCCAGAATCTCCCTGCAGGAGTTGATGTGCTAGTGGGCACTGGTTCCCTCATGCTTCAAGGTGTGTGTTTGACACTGGTTTCTAGAGTTTAAGCAAGAACTGTACCCTGGTCACCCTCATTGGAATCTGGCACTATAATGTTCCCTTTCAGCTGACATCCCCTCCTGTCCTTCTTCCTAGATGTTTGCTTTATCTCCCAAATAAATCATTAACACTCAGGGTCTGCTTTGGGTTGAGGTGGGCAGAGGGAAGGAAATCTAAGGCACATAGTTGGAAATTAGTGGGCTACAATATCTTGATGACCATTCCCAGGTCCACTTTCCGATAACCCAAATACATTGAGATTATTTCTGACACTTTCAGGACACAAGCCTCCAGTGCCTGGCTTCTCTGAGTCACTTAATAAATCAGTCCTGAATCAATTAATTTCTCCAGAGGGCAAAACCATAGCTCTTTGCGCAGGAAAACTCATGAAGTCAGAGGACACCACTTTAACCCTTCCTGTCTTATGGGAGGCTCAGTGGGCAGATATGAGTAGGCTGTGTCCTAGCTGTTTTTCCACTGCCTCCTTGATAGGCCTCTTTCTGTCTCCTGGAGTGCTTACCTCCAGTGATACAAAGTGTCAACACACTTGTCTTCCCTCTCCACACTTTGTTGAATACATAAGAAATTCTTATTTCCTCCATGTCCTTCCAATTCACCTTCAACAAATGAAGGAAAAGGAACTCTTTGAATCCAGTAATAATGCCATTTATTTAGAGCCTGCTACAATAAACTATATTCATATAGTGACTTCATTAAATCTTGGTGTATCTGATCTTACTAAATCTTCAAAGAAGTCATAAATAAATATTGTTAGCCCATGTTGCAGATGAAGACATGAACTCAGGGAACTTAAAAGTTTTTTCCCAAAGTCACACAGCCATTTAGGGTCAGAGCCAAGTTTCTAAATAAAGCATCTATGATGCCAAAGTTCATCTCTTAATCTCAATATCATTAAACTTGGTTTAATGTTGCTTCCCGTAATCATTTAACTCTTTTTTTCTTTATTGCATTTTAAAAAACATTTATTCATGTGCTTTTAATAGAAAAAAAAAGTACAAAAATGAGACATTTTCTCCTTGCCCAGAAAACTCAAAAATAAAAATTTTAATTTTTTAAATTCAGTGTTATTGACATATAATTACACACAGTAAAATTGCTTCTTTTTAAATGCACAGCTCAATGAGTTTTGATAAGGGGTTTATATGTTGATTAGAAAAAAGCAGAAATGGTTTCAAATATAAGGTCTGTCACTTACTAACTTTGTGACTATGGTGAAGTATGTAAGATATGGTAACCTTGTTTGTTATCCTTAGAATAATGTAAATAATAATATTTATTTCATGGTTGTTATTAAACATAATTTCTAGCAAAGGAAATTAGGATAGCAAAATGACACATCTGTAGACTTTGTGTGTGTGTGTGTGTGTGTGTGTGTGCCCAGAAAGAGTTAATAAAAATTTAATGTTCCCATAAAGACAAATTTAGTCACAACTAGGACAACCTTGATGATTGATCGATTACTACAGTCAAGATGATTTTTAATCAAAGTGCTTAATTAATTTAGCTAATGAGCTAAACAATGCTAGATGCCATGGAAAGTGAGATGGGATAGGAAACTGGAGTTCTGAGCATCCATAATTCTGCTTCATCGCACCAGGCTTCCTGTTCTTCCTGTTTTGTATGGGACATAACCCCATCTCCTCTTTTATTGGAAAGAAGGAACACCATCAAGGTTAGTGTTTTATCTACAGGCACTACGAAAACACTATTTCTCCAGCAGACAGCTACCCCTCTCCCCATCTCAAGACCTCTGTTTTTCAGGCTTCCTTGACATAACAACTGGAGGTAAATGTTAATCAAGTCTTTGTTATCAAATTTTATGTTTGTTTCATTTCATTAGCATATATATGAAAAGACGAAGTATATTAAAGCCGAGTTCACAGAATCTTCCTGAAATTGAACAAAAATTTGCTTCCACCTTTATTTTCTATGAAAAAGAATTAGAAGTTTCAAAACTTCCCACTGTTCATAACATCTGAAAATAAAAGAATAACACAAAATTAGATGTTAAAAAGGAGCGCTTTTTATCATGATAAACGTTGTATGTAAGAGTTTATGGAAAATGGAGCCCTCTTACCTGGCTGGTGACAGTAGAGGTTGGTTTAATATTTCTGGGAAACCATTTGGCAATATGTATTAAAAGATGTAAAATTGAGTATATTCTTTCACTCTATGATTTCTGGGAATTTATGTGAATAAAATATTTTTTTCTTGAAGAGATAGTTACAAGAATATTGAACATAGCAAAATGTACAATAGTGAAGCTTAAAAATTAGTTAAATAAAAACTAGGTATTCATAAAAGAAAAAGTGAATATCAGCCACTGAAATTAAAATGGAAAATGACATAGTTTTCCAAAAAGCATGAATAACCATGACAGCTATAAGGTATAAGAAAGGATGTAACAGGTGAAGTTTAAGGATCTCTTTAACATTCTGAATTCCTAAAAGGTGAACTATCTCATTCTTGAGAAGAGAGGGGCAGACAATGGTCCATATGGCCTCTTTCCCAAGACACAGGAAGCACCACCTGAAACTTAGCATAATACTTTACAAAGCCTGTGAGGGAGACCTTTTGTTTATCATGAAAATGATCTTCTGTGGAATATGCACCTTTCCTGGAAGAATATACCCATGAATATTGGTGAAGGCCACTACCAAAATAGTATTATGGACATGAAATTATTTTTAGTCAAAATATGCAAGTGACTTTTGGAAAGCCTAAGAATTTCAGCCTTCAAAACGTTTGTGCTTTCAAGAAAAAAAAATTATGTTTCAGTGACAGAGACTTAAGGGATAAAGAGAACACGGCTGGAGTGGCAGATTGAGGAACTAGCCCAGAGGACATTCAAAATTGGAAATTTAATCCTCACATGGATACCTTTAAGCTACCAATCTGGTTGTGGGAGATGTATCTAAATGTATTAAATGATGCAAATGAGCTATGATTGAGTCAGGGTTTATATAAATAAAAATCCTCAAGTTGAAATTGTGTCCCTAAGCAAATAGGCAAAAAGTGTTTCTAGTATGGGTCCTCGGATTGCTCAAGCATAGCAATTTGGAAACACGGAAAAAATAATACCTACTAATTAGTCTGCTATTTCTGTGGGAGTGAATTTTCTACAGAATCTGACTCTATCCTTCAATTCATGCCATACTCGTATGGGAAGAGTTGAGGCACTTGGCTAGGAAATGAATTTCCTTTGCTGGATATAAATATTTACTAGGATAGGAACAACAAGGTATTAAATTAGGTTTGTTCTTTTTGCACAACCCCTTCCCCAGTTTAAAAAAAGAAAAACAAGTTTTGACCTCCAATGACTTAGGGAATGAATATTTGGGTCTTTTTTTTTTTTTTTTTTTTGTAAAGTAGAGAGTAGATTCTTGATTAATTGTTGTCCAGGGAGTGCTCTTATGTAATTTCCAGAATTTTGCAGATATAATTAAATATATAAACCTTAATTAACATCTGCTATCTGCAAGCCACAGAGATGTGTGGAAGAGGAAGCAGAAAGGATGAGGCAGAGGGGAAGATCAGAGAGATTGCAAGTATGAAAATAACTTGTCCCACAATGCTAGCTTTGAAAAGGAAGAAGACTCCAGCCAGGGAATGCATACATCTTCTAGAAGCTTGAGTTGGGGATGAATATAGATTAGGAGCTCAGTAAGACGTCAGGGCTGAGAGAGAGATTTAGAGGTCATGGTCTCAGAGGAGATGTGTGAAATGATGAGACTTGTGCCAAGGAAAGAGCACACCCAAAAAGGGATTCTTGGAGGAGAAAAAAGCCTGGCACAAAATGTAGAAAACAATATTTTTTTAAAAAAAGGACCTTAATGAATGTCGAGGAAAATGAGAATATTTAGTTTGTTAGGTGAATTTTAAAGCAATTTGCTTCATTAGGGTAATAGAAGTGAAGGGGAGTCATAGCACTTAAACCACAAGGTACTAAGGAAGAGATAAGTGATATAAAACTAAGTATCATTTTTATTTTTTCTTTGAGAATTTGTCTGAAAGTGCTGAAACTGTAACTATAAACACTAATGAGATTTTTATACAACCAGTATCTCAGGAAATATTAGGCAATAATGATGCAAATCATTATCCTTGAAATAAAATGCAGAAAACAAAAAAACAGATCAAGAAGCTCCTTGAAGTCAAGTTAAATAACATAAGCCACATATTTAAAGTGCTATGAATTTTATTTCTCACCAATAGGTTTCTGTGTAAGATATACTCAATTGATGAAGTGTTAGCATAGTCAGTATGAAAATAGATTTCAAATAGAAAATAATCATATCATACTATATTGTTCATGTTTATCTTAGTTTATTATATTTATGTTGGATCATGCTTCATATAAATATATATATTTTTATATACATAATATACCTTAAAAATTCTTTTGAAGTTATAATGTTTTAGGTCAGTGCTGTCTAATAGAAATATAATGTGAGAACCATAGGTAATTTTAGACTTTATAGTAACCACATTTTAACAGTGTAAAAAATATGTAGTAAAATCAATTTTAATATGCATTGTACTTAATATATCTAAAATACTATAATTTTTATATTTAACATAAAAAATGTTTAGTAACATGATTTTCCTTTTCTTTCATGTAAGTCTTTGAAATCTAGTGTGTATTTTACACTTAGAGGACGTCTCATTTCAGACCAGCCACAGTTCAACTGCACAGTAACCCCTCAGTCCAGTGGTACTGTACTGGACAGTATGAGTTTAGATAATTGTTTATGTCTAATAGGATATTTTATTTTAAAATGACCATCCTATAATTTAAGATTTTGAAGGACTTTAAAAGAAGTCACAATTAACAATGTAATTCAGTATTAGGAGGCATTAACAATAAGTATTCTCACTTTATTTTCTTTTCTTCCAGCCTCCAACTGTGTTATTCTATTCCTCAGACTTTTGAGATTTAGGTCATTTAGACTTTCCTCTCTAAACATAATTCTTCAACATTATTTTTCTTAGTTTATATGTAAATGGATTAATGCTTACGCCATTCTTTATAAACCAATTTCTCCAAACCAAGTTCTTAACATGAACCTATTATTCCTTGGACTTGACCATTGCCTCCCATTCTTGGCACCCATGAAGAAAGGCTCACAGAAGCTGCTGCCCTTGAACTATTACATACCTGCTACCTGATGGACTATAGTAGGTACAAAATCCAGGTGCCACTCTTTTCATCCGATATCAAGATAATGGTTCTCCAGCTTTCCCATAGAGTTTTAGGCTTATGATTGTAGCTTTCCCCTTTGCTTATTATTTGAATCTTGTCACCAAGTCAATTCTGAAGATTGTTTTCACATCTACAACTGCTCATCTGTTGTTTTTATACAAGAATGAAAACGGATCTTGATATTACTATTAATATTCTCTTTGCCCCACTCAGGACTGCTGTAGATAGATATTTCCACTACCTGCAGACGTTGGGTGTTACCGTGTTAGAAGTGAGAGGCCAATCCTATTTTCTTCCTCGCTGAAGTTGATTAAATTGTACTGTTTTGGTTATTTTGTTCTTCCTTTTATGTTTGACATTCAATAATGTAACAAGGTATGACTTAATTTTTTTAATTGTGGATCTTTTTATTTTTGTCAGAAACATGGTTGGCCCTTTTAATATGCAGATTCTATTCTTGTCTCAAGAAAGCAATTTATAATCTTAGTATCTTTTTATCTTTTTAATATTAATTGTTATTAATTATATTTCTGTTGGAACAATTAGGACATTTGTATCTTTCATTTACTTTGTCATTACTCTAAGTGAATTTTTTCTTTATTTAATAAAATGGTTTTTTTTTTCTTCTACAGAAGAAATTATTTTTGAACATAAATGATCAGATCCATTTATATTGTAATTTATCTTAGATTTTAATGGGTTTATTTTGTTCATCAATTTTTCTCTTTTTTTTCACTTCAAGTAAAACTATTAAATACCCAATTTTGGCATAATTTCCTTAAATATCTACCTTTGAGTAGAATGAAAGATGGGAATCAAGTTTTCTGCAGGCTGGTCTTAAATGAAGGTAGCCTTGATCTGTTTTAGATTTAGAGAATTAGTAACATTTTATCTTGTTGATCTTGTTTAAGAATCTTGAAATCCTCCAAAGGCTCCGAAGGAGATTGCTTAAGGCAGTTGGTGAAATGCGCCCTTAGGTAGTAAGCTATTGCTTCTAGGTGCTTCGCCAAGCCTGTGGCTCTGAACATCTACCAGTTGCTCTACGCCCTCTTTCTAAGCAAGTTTTCATTTTCCTTCTTAAGCATGCTATTATTTCTTTTTCCAGTTTAATTATCCTCTTTTTTGCCTCCACACAATTCCTAAAGGTATAACCATGTTCAAGTAGTACTTGCTGACTCCCAATGTTTGCTGTTAAATTAGGTGGTCTTATTGGAATACGGCTGTTGTTTTTCTTCAAAAGATTCCTTGACTTGAGTTGCATGGACTTTACAAGGGTACACAAATAAAAAATGGTTGGAACTGCATCTATTTTAAGTAATCAAGTTTGTCCTGTTAGGTCAAAACAGGAGGCTTCAACGTGCTTTGAACAAAGAAAAGTGTGTTTTCCTGGCACAAATTATGCCTAACCAGGTGAACCCAATCTTTACTTCTTTTAGGATTCGACGGAAACCAGTGGAAGCTGATGTTAACGAGCTTGTTGTAGGTGACAGCACAGCCCCCAGGAGGGCATTGCCCTTCCCCCTCGTTCGGTGTGCTGGCTGAAGCCTGTTTGGGGTGCTGGCTGCTCCTTTCAGACAGAGACTGAGAAAGTGAGGCAGGGGAAGGGCCCACCGAGCGGAGAGGTGGGACAGTGCTGAGGAGAAGGGGTGTGTGGGGGGGGGTTGTCAGTGCTCCCTTCCTCTTTATGGCAGGCTTGAGCCTGCAGGACCCACAGTGCTGGGGCTCTGGTCACCTGGCTTTGTCTCCTCCTGCATGGTGAAAACAGCCCGACTCCTCCTGGGCTCCCAAAAGCTTTTGTAAAAAATCAATTTCTTTCTTTAATTCTGCAATCTGCATTTTTATCTCTCTATTGTTGGGTTTTCATATCTTTGCAATCTTGTCATAATTAATTTTCTCAGTAAATTTTCTTATAGTGTCTTTTTAATGTCTGAAATTTTATACTTTTCTTAGAGGATTTGGTTTTTTCCTTTTTTGGTCTTGGATTTTTTTCCTCTCTTCGGCATGTAAACTTTATTCCTTTTATTTAGTTACTTTTCTAATTTTCTTCATCTACTGTTACGTTAAAAGAGATTTAATGTAATCTATTTTCTTTACTGTATTATGTGGGAATCCTCCATCAATAGTTTTACCTTACCTGCAGCTTGTGTGCCTTCCTCACTCACCTACAATCTGAGTGTCTTGTATTTTTGTACTTGATGTAACCAGGGAGAGGGAGAACTCAGTAGGGGCTCTGTGAACACTTCATCGAAAGGAATAGTTGGAGTTGTTTTTTTTTTTTCAGGGGATTTTGGTAAATGTCTCGTTAAATGTTGTCTGTCTAATAAAAATTATATGCCCCGCTATGATAGAGGGGTATTTTTGAAGTTTGCATTATATCCCCATTCAATTTGAGGGACTAGGACACCTGCTTTAACAAGAAGCAGTCAGAACTGGGTATTCTTTTCTTAATCCTGATAGAAGCCATAATCACAAAACATCAAAAAGATATGGAAGAATTAAAGACATTATTGTATATGGGTTTAATTATTATTCTAATATACTATCACCTAAGTTCAAAAGGTGAAACTTTTTTTAAATGTCTTTTTTCTTAATATTATTTTTCCTGATTTTTTTTTTTTTTTGTATGTGGGTAGCTCCCTGGCTGGGAATCGAACCCAGGCCGCAGCGCTGACAGTGCCAGCGCCAGAGCCTTAAGCCACTGCACCATCAGGGAACTCCCCACAAGGTGACCTTTTATAATTATTTTGTAAAACAAAATTGTGATCTTTGCAAAAATACATTATATTGAAACAAAACATAATAAGCAAAGAATGATTCTTACTGCTTTCAGTTTAAATTCAATTATTCTGTGTTGTAAGAATAACAATGCAAAGAAAATTTAATTTTATAATATAAATGCTCATATGTAATGAAAAATATATATCTTTAGAAAGAAATGTTGAATAGACTCTATGATTCGGGCAGAGCTTAGTAGTGTTATAGGTAAGAAGTCACTATGAAAATCCAATTAGTATCATTTAATAATTCAAAGAAAAAATCAGGAATATATATTTATTAATTTCTTCAAATATAAACCTGAGTGCTTATTATAAGTAAAGTGCTTTTCCAGATTCAAAGTATCAGCAGAGAATGAGATACATAAAGTTTTACATTCTAGGGAAGATAAACAATATATAAATAGACAAATATGCAATATAATGACAGATTCCACGAAGAGGAATGAAGCAGGACAAAAAGTAGACAGATAGAATTGGCTAGTTGAGTGCACTACTTTTCAAAGAGACCTAAATGAAACAATTTGTGCATCTAATATATTTAATGAAATAGTTTGGGAAATTTGTTTATGCAAAATATTTCTACTTTATTTGCATGAGAGTTCACATGTTTTATATCTCTTCATAGGATATAGCACTTAAACAACAAGAGAACATGTTTCAGTGTATTTAGATAGATTGTCAATACACCATCAACTAAGTGATAAGAACTATAAGATGATTGTATTGATGGTGTGAAAACAATGGCAGATAATTCATATTGAATGTGCTATTGAAATGCATTCAGACAGTCATGGGATGTTTAGTAGATAAGCATTGGTAATTTAGGTGATGCCAGTGTTTATTGTAAAAAGTTAAATAATGACATTTAATTGTGTGTTTGTCAAGTTCTTGAATTGTTGACATTCTAGGTTTATATTTAATGACACAGGAAGTAACATCCAGAATGTCCACTTTCACGCTGAAGTTCATTGCCTGTTCTGAGGAAAAGTGCGGGTACAAAATTTTCTAATAAGACAAGAAATCACTCTTTTCACGACAAGAAAATCTATTATTGAAATACTCATCTGATGCAGCATGATTATACCAACTTACATGGTTTGCTATTTTTTACTAAGTTAAATAAACTTGATTCAGTGTTGCAAAGACATCACTTTGATGAAAGATTCAGATTTCAATGAAAACAATCAGTTTGGGATCATTTAACTTTTACAGTTTTGAGTGAATTAATTTAAAATATAATCAATGCAGCATCTGGGATATTTTAAGTGATATTCTGGGGAATGTAAAAATGTTATGCAATATATTGGGAAAGGTACATCTAACCCAAAAAATAAACTAAACTTGCTGAGATTCTAGTCATCAGCTCCCTCTAAATGGAAAATTTACTGATTCAAGAAAGTATTTCATACCTCAGCTTTGAAAATAAAATGGCATTTTATTTCTGTTTTCAAACTTCTGGCCCATACAACTTGACCAATGAAAGTTTCAAAATTACGTAAGTATTATATTCATAATGATTTAAAATTAGAATACACTTCAGTATCCCCTTTTACAACAGAATATGATTCACAATGATTGGCAATCAGGTTTTCTTGGTAGTGTATATCCAAGTAAAGATACAGAAATAAATTGATATAAAAATGCAACTATTATCTAGAATAGCCAATTTTAAAACATTATTAAAATCAAAATTATTTAAAAATCAATTAGTAACTGTTTTTATACTGAGAACACAGTAACATTTTATGATATATAAACACTTAATTACATGTCATTATTTAGTTAAATACTAAAGTTTAACATATGATTTTATGTGGAAAAAAATGACTCCTCAGCTACAAAAGCTTGGAAATCACTTTTACGGAAATCAGTTTTGCAGAGTTTTACAAAAAATCCACATTTGAATTGAGCTGGCTCCTTAAGGATGCACAGTGAAAAGTCTAACAGAGTACAATGGGAAGCAGGGGGTGGTAATCAGAACTCTATTATAAAATTACTTAAAATAACTGATAGAAATCTAAAGTAGGAGGATAGTGAGAGAGAGTGAGAGAGGGAAGTGACTCAGATAAATTCAGAATTATTTTGGGAATGAAATCAAGATGTTTTTGTTGCTTTGGAAGTGAGGGACAAATATACATACTGCTCTAAAATGATAAGGCATCATTATCTTCAAGACTGATCACATGATTAACCATTGGAAGAACTGGGGCTGGGAACATTCTTCCCACTACACCAAACACTGCAGCTGTGTGTCTCATGCCCGTGGTGCAAGAATGGGAAGAACACTATCGATACTCCCACCAATCAGAGGGAAGATTTCACCCTCACTTTAAAAACTTCTTCCTACCTCATGGCAAATACACAGAACCTAGCTTACATCTCATGGGTACATACAGACTAATCTAAAGCTAAGTGGATCAAATGATCCTGAACTTTGAGGACTTACTGTAAGGCAAGTGGGAGGAGGTTGGCCAGGTGCATTATTGTCCTGTGCATAAGTTCATCAGAAGTTGGCTCTTCATTATTAGAACATACACATCTAAGACTAAATATTCTCTATATCATATTTGTTGGTACCTTCCTTATGCATTTCTAGTGACGAGGAATTCTCTGTATCTCATGGCTACACAATTTGAGATACTTCTAAATATCAGAAAGCTCCTTCTAGATTCAAACTGGAATTGTTCTCCCTCTTAACAAGTGACACCGAAGAAAAAATTTCTGGGACACACAGAAAAAAATGTAAATTTCCCTTTCATTTGGTACTGCTTCCAAATATTCAGGCATTTCTCTACTTATAATTCCTTACTAATGATCACTTCTGTAGATTAAATATCCTTATTCCCAAGTTTCTACATTGATTTCTCAGGTTACCCAATTCTAACCCTGGCTATTGTCTCCTGAGTGTGCTACAAAGTGTCTGTCACTCTCTTAGCAATCACAACAAACTCAGACTTCCATCCAACAGTCCCATGGTGCTGCTAGAGTAAGAGATCTTCCCTGACTCTGCCTTGTGTTTTACCGTCTCACTTGCAACAGCTGGGCGTGGTTGCACACTACCATACTGGAAATTTCAGGTGAGGGCTATAAGAAGAGCATGGTGGGAGTTGCTCACAGTCTGCCTTCCTGGGAATCTTCAGCAGAACACACTAGCAGTGGTTCTCAACCTTCGTAATGCCGCGACCCTTTAATACAGTTCCTCATGGTGTGGTGACCCCCAGAAAATTGTTTTCGTTGCTACTTCATAACTGTAATTTTGTTACTGATATGAATTGTAATGTAAATATCTGATATGTGTTTTCTGATGGTCTTAGGCGACCCCTGTGAAAGGGTCGTTCGACCCCCAACCCACAGGTTGAGAACCGCTGCACTAGAATGTTGTGCACAATTATGCAATTGAGGGTGAAGTGCCTCATCAGCTGCCCTTCTCCAGTTCATGCTGCATCAAAAAGAGTGCACCACCCTCCCTCTCCCAGTTACGAGCCTCCTTTTATGCACAGATTATCCCTAAGGGAAAAGCTAGAATAAAGAGCTTAAATGATAGCATGTTTGTTTGTAAACAAGACACTCCATCAGGGTTGGATATGCAACATGAACACTGATGCTGAGTTTCAAGGTAGCCAAGTCAACCAGCACTGGATCACAGAAAACTGACTGAGAAAGCAAAACAGGTGGAATTCTTGCTTAGGTTATGGCAACACATGAGTTTCTTGATTAGTACTTCCCATTTGAACAACACTAGGATGCTGTTCATCATGAAACAATGAACAGCAGGAATCAGGCTCAGAAATTTTCTACATTATCTGGGCCCTAACTCTATCATCTGTAAATAAAGTCTTCTTACATTCACAGGTTGAGTTCAAGACAAATGTGATGACACCTGAAAAATAGCAATTCTTGTTTGAGTCATTCTTGACAGAAATAAGGAGTATAATTAACTTCAGATTTAAAAGCTACCGATGTTGTCAAAGCATTTCTGAACAAAAAACAAGTTTCAAAAAACAGAGAAACAAAAATTCGTCATATATCTCTTCTAATGGACTAAAGATTTAATGATGGTGAATATTTAATGAAAGTCCACTTTTTCTAGTTTCTCTTCCCTAAATATTTTACTGGTCTAACTCTAATTACAAAAAAATGTGTTTTCATGTGTTATCTCTCTTTAGGTATAATACTAGTTATTCTGAAGCCTGCTGGCATCATGTACAATGATTCATAGCTCACTAATTTGCCTTCCTATTGCCAATTTCATAATGAAATAAGAAAATATGTTCTCAAAGAAAAAGAGGTGGGCAGATGGCAAGAAGCACACAGGCAGAATACGATGAGATTTTCAAGCATTTTCTCTTTTCATTAAAGATGAAAAGTATGAGATAGTTCTCATGAATGAATTGACAGCCAATTAACTCATTTCTGTAAAGGCCTCATATTATCAAATTTTTTGTTTGCATAATTATAAGGAGTTGAACAGTCTAAACTCCAGCCACTCACATTTCTTTGAAATGCAGATTGACCTTAGATTGTAGAGTACACAAAGGCCTAAAATTAGGCTACAGCCCAGGGTGGGGGAAGATGGAGTTGGGGGAGCTCTAACTCAAGAACATTTACTGCTGCAGTAGCTGTGTTCTAATGTTTATAAATATCAGTTTTTAAAACAAACAGAAATATGTGTTCAAATAAATCTAATTAGCAAAGTGGCCTCTTAACTACTTGTTAGTGTTTTCCTTGAAGTACCCTTCCAAAAAATTTAAAACATGCATTACTGGACCATGTTCAATCCCATTAAAGATAAATTTTGAAACTGCACTTATAATTATTTCCTGAGAGAGTATAAAGTACCCAATGTAGAGAAAAATTATAGAAGCATGCATAAGCAATGTACTTAACTATATACATATGCTATGTATGTTGTCTTAGATTCTGCTTTCCCCTCTTTCCATCAGTCTGGAGCAAACCATGGCTTATACATTAAGTTACATTTTGGTCCATTTAACCTTGAATAACAAAGTAGATCATTTATTCTAGAAGGTGATATTGCACAGTGATTAAAAGTAGGAGCAAGACAAACCTGGGTTTAACTCTACACTCTGCTCTCTTTAGTTGTATAACCTTGGATTAGCTAGTTCATCATTTTTAACCTCAGATTCTATCTATGAACTCTGAACAATAATAGCTTGTATTCGTAAAGCTTCTGGGACACATGAATAAGACCTGGCTTTACTGTCTTCATCAGCACAGAGTAAGTGGTCAATGAATGCAGATCCCTTTCTGTGTGTCTTAATTTAGCTCAGAGTCACCAACTCGAGCACAAATGTAGTACAGCAAGAACACAGCAACACCAAAGAAAAAGGGATAGAAAATTAAACTGAATAATTATCAGAGGAACCTCATTTTCTGTTTTTAGTTTTACAATTTGGGG
Source organism: Lyroderma lyra (assembly GCA_004026885.1). Classification (NCBI taxonomy): domain Eukaryota; kingdom Metazoa; phylum Chordata; class Mammalia; order Chiroptera; family Megadermatidae; genus Lyroderma; species Lyroderma lyra. Next base: position 40,730 of record PVJL010004821.1, read on the forward strand.
CTTTTAATTTTTGCTCCCTCTCATTTATTCTCATGCATGCAATATGACTGTTTCAGCTGAAAATACCATATCCATGTTTGATATGCCTTGTAGGTGGGTGACAAATCTGTCCTACAACATGATGTCTCCCATCTCCACAGAAGACTTGCACTGATGTCTTATTATCCAGATCTGAGTCAACCTGCTGAGAACGATAGCAAGTTTTTAGCTGGGAAAACTGCAACCTCCAACAAAATAAACCTTTTATTCACAGGAAAGATGGGAGAGAGTGAACATTGAGTGAACTTTTTTAGTGTCTGCCATAGTAGCTTTGGAGGAAAACTTCTCTTTTCTTCTAGGTTCTTGGCTGGTCTAATTACATCAACATAAGACAGTTAAACAGGAAAAAAAGTCCATTTTGTACGTATGGGAACTTATAAAGCTGTAACCAAAGCAAGCAGCTTTTATGTCTTTTGGACAAAGAAACAGTACATTTGTGAAGAATTGACAGGACAAAGTTTGACTTTGGGGAGTAACTTAGTGAAATAACTTGGTTCGCTTCTACTGCTTCCTAGGCTTTAACTGCTCCACCTCTGGTGCTAAGGATGTCTCTCTATTTCCCGGTACAGGGAGGGTACCTTCCACCAAGATTTTTTTTCCTACTTTCAGGGAGCCAAAGGAGGGTCAGAGTATCCTTCTTGCACCAGCTGTTTCTTAAGTAACTTTAATTCAAAACAATTCATATGACAAAGTGGTATACTTTGGGGTGGCATATTCTGCTCCCCCTCCTAGGCAACAATGGAAATGTCAGAACAGTTTTAGAATTGTATTAACCCATTTTATGGTTTGGTCATTACTGAAAATGTCACAATGGTGTTGGACTTGGATTAGACTCATTTTATGGTGTGATCATGATTGAGAATGGAGGAGTAAGAAATTCTTCTCCTCAATAAGAGGAACAAAGAAGTGACCTAAACTGTCAGAATCAACTTCTTTGGAACTCTATACAATTAACCAGTTTTGCAACAGCCAGAGGACCACTTATCAAAAACAAAATAACAACAACAACAACAACAAAAACAAACAAAATACCTCTGATTTTCTCTAAGAACAGCAACTTTTGTATCCTCGTAACTTACCCCAGTGCCATCTCCCACTCTGCAGTTCAGCGGTAGCCATGAATATTATAGCCCTTATTCCCAATACCAGAGAATTTACAACCAGACTCGTTTGTAAAATATTGCAGTCATTTGGCCAACCTGTCTGAAACAGTGGCTTTCTGAAACAGTGGCTCAGGAAGTTTGTCTTTTTTTTTTTTTTTTTTTTTTTTTTACCTTAACCAATTAGGAAGTTTGTCTTTTTAATTAAGTCAGAGCTGACCACAGGCTACTGTTGCTTGGGAGGTAGCGGGAGGGTGTCAAGAACGTTTATAAGCTAATGTTTTAGGCATCACTGTCTGGGGCAATAGACAACACTTTACAAAAACAGTAGACCCGCTAGTCTGGGTAATTTTCAGGTACACAATTTATAATGCTCATTTAATTCTGCTGCATAGTTACAAATAATATCAAGTCTGTTTGATGTAGGAGACACCAGTCAGAGTAGCTGAACCTCCCTCCAGCTCCACCAACTGGGGAGCTTCCCAGGAGCCTGGACCCACCCCACAGAGCTCACCCATAGCCAGACACTAGAACAATCAATGACCTATTTATAACAAATCTGGCATGAAAACATGAACTCTCAATGTGGATGGTATTTCTTGGATATTTTTACTAAGAAAAATCGAAGAAATTGTTTCATTTAGTGGTAAGAATGGAAGCAGAAGGGACACAGCAAAGAAAGACTAGGAAGAAAAATAAAAATAGGAAATCACAGAAACTATGAATAATAACTCAGGTACAAAATATACATGTAGACTAGTAGAAGAGGGAGATGGATCAGAAAAGAGAGAATAAGAAGTAGAGTTACAGTTACTCATTCCCACATGACACAGATCCTGAACAGACGCTCCAAGCAACCACCACCATTGAAGTACTTGTGGTTGGATCCAGAAACAACCATCCCCTCTGCATGTCTGGATCCCTAATCTTTCCATTCAGGGTTCAATGAATGCAGCATGATTTGAGTTGACTTGAGGATGCCTACACAGAAGAGCTCCATCACACCTGATTGTGGATGGAATTCAAATGATACTTAACCATCAAAACTCAGTGTAATGTGTATTTGTACAGGGCTAGTCCATAAAGCTTGAGTTTACATGCATTAGTTTTACCATAGTGTTAGATTTTTTAAAAATTTATTTGCATAATTTTTAAACAAATCATCAAACCCACATAAAATCAAGTGACACTAATTTTTTAAATTCATTTTTATTGTTAGACTTATGGGGGTGACATCTGTTAGCAAGAATTACATAGGTCTCAGGCATACAATTCTACAGTGCATTGTCAACTTGATGTATAATAAGTTCACCACCTAATGTGACTTCTCTTTCCATCACCTTATATTTAGCTTCCCCCCCTCCTCTCCCACCCCCTCCCCCCTCTCCCCTCCCTGACCCACTCGTCCCCAAATAAACATTAAACTAGACTCTAATTTTTAAGGAGTCATTTGCCAAGACTTACACATCTTCAAGACATTTTAATAACTCCACTTTACAAGGTATATTTATTGAGTCCTGTGAAGAGAAAAAAAATATTTTTGTTTATCTCTTTTCAAATTTCTGTTTATGGTTAAGAACTATGTAGTGTTGTTGAACTTCATAACCTACCTTATTTAACAACTAAAACCATTAGCTGTTTTTCCAAATCAATCACCTACTTGTAAAGCATGAAAATTTTCCTTTACTGGGTTTGTTTCATCTGTTTCAGCTTCCAGTGGCATATCCTACTGAGGATTCTAGAAATGTCTTCAGCGTCATTGAAATAAGTCCTCAACAACAGAGCGAAGATCATTTGGATGTTTAAAAAAAACAAGTTCTAGCTGAAGCCTGTGCCTTTTATTTTATTGTCTAAGGAATTCAGAAGATTGGGTAAAGATATTGCATTTTCTCAAAATCTATAGTATTTTATTTAGTGGATCAATAATTAACTTTTACTAGTTTTAAAACTCTTCTATTATGTCAATCAAACAATTTTTTTATGTTACCTGAATTTAACTGACAGATGCCTCAATATATGAAAATATGAAATGCTTGTGCTTGCTTTGGCAGCACATATATTAAAATATTAAAAGCTAACACATACAGGACACTTCATATGTCAGTTACCATTTAAGCTCTTTAACAATTAAAATAATCCTGATAACATGTACAGATAACAGACACATACATAAACCATTAAGAAATTAGTCCGTATCCACATACCAAGTAAAAGCTGGGAACGTCATAGCTATAAATACCTATATTAAAAGAGAAATATCTAATATCGATAATTAAAGCTAACAGTTCAGAAAGCAAAATAAAGCAAGTAAAATCCGAAGTAAGTAGGAAAATAAAGAATATCAGAACAGAATCTGTAAGAATACTAATATGTGAGTTTAGTGATATCGCAGCAGAAGAAATCAATGTATAAAAATCATTATATTGTTATGTAAATAGAATAATGCATTTCAGAAAATAAAATTAAGATGACATTTGCATTTTCAAAAACATTCAAACTAATCATGCAAGACTTGTATATAAAAAATTACAAAACATTGCTGAGAGAAACTCAGCAAGATCTAATTAAACAAAAAGACAACCCATGTTCGCAGATTGTTTAGACTCATTAGATAGCAATCCTTCTGATTTGATGTACAAACTCAATGCAATCCCTATGGAAATCCAAAAACTAGTTTTTAGAAGTTGACAAGCTAATCTTAAAATTAGCATATTATCACAGCAAGGGTATCAGTTATAAGAGTCAAATAAATTCGTATAGTTCAGTGGTCTCGATCAAGAGTGAATTTGCCCCCACCCCTGAGGTACAATTGGAACTGTCTGGAGACATTTTTGGTGGTCATAGCTGAGTAGATGCCAGCAATGGTTCTACATCTCTTACAAAACACAGGGCCACTTCCACAACAAAGAAGTATTGAGTCCCAAATATTAATAGGGTTGAGTTTTAGAAACCCTGACTTAATTGCATCAGGAAGAAATAGATTTATATGTCCATCCCTTAAATCAGGGGGTGCTATCCCTCCAGAGCGAAAGGATTTAGTAATAGAGAAGAAAAAGACCCCTTTCGCCCTTGCAAAGTGCCTTAATGGACAGTGCCAACTCTGGTTGTGCAAAAGCTCTCTGTAATATTATTACACGTCTTTAAAACTTTCTTCCTTTTATGGACATTTTCTTCCAGTATTCAGTCAACTCACCATGGTCACATCCTACCAGAATGATAGCCATTTGCCTTTGCTAATGTCAGCTCTAAGGTATTAAATATAATTTTAAAAAAACATATTCTCAAGTAATAAAATTTAACATTTTTCTTGTATTTTGAAGCCCTTGTCTGTAGTTTCTATCTACTAAAATCTTGTATTAAAAGCATTGTAGGGAGTTCCCCGGTGGTGTAGTAGCTAAGGCTTCGGCACTCTCAACGCTGCAGCCTGGGTTCGATTCCCAGCCAGGGAACTACCCTCCCCAAAAATATAAATAAATAAATAAATAAATAAATAAAAGCATTATAAAATGGCTGACTTACTTTGGCATTCTTATCTATCAAAGTGGTGATTTATCATCTTGCTCCCTTTATGTTTATTAAGCAAGAAAGAAGCCCCAAAGTCCCTAACTGCTTTTTAATTCAAGTCTATGAGTTTCTGTGCTTCTGGGCTTCTCAGAGATCAGATTGCTTTGGGAAATTCATGTCAACGTGTAATAGTAAAATTGAGCAACTGCAACTAAGCAAAAAAGTACAGATTTGATTTTCTTCTACAAAGTGGTTATTTGGCTCTGAGGTAAAATATAACATATTTATAGGATGCAGTCTGTATTCTATGTCATTTTACTATTTATATGATAGAAAATGATGCATCTCAGCTTTGGATATTGAAATTCTGACACCAAATACAATGTGTGAGTTTTTCTCCACACCACCAAGCAGTTCTCGGACACCAACAGAACTTCCTACAATTCCTCCGAGACGGTATCAGATCCCCACAAGTTAAGGGTTCAATTTTGCAAGACAGCACCCCCACCCCAGCCTCCCCACGTTACATGCCAATTTTAAGTTCAATTGTTACCTGTACTTCTGACCCAGTGACTGTTGATTGGACATTCTAACAACCCTCTCTTTGGATATGATTCATTTGTTAGAGTGACTCACAGAATTCAGAAAACCAGTTTACTTACTAGATTACCAGTTTATTTAAAAAAAAAATCCCAACCTTTTAATCACGTGGTTGTTTCCCCTAGGAACAAACCCTCCTCCTTAGGTGGTTTTTAAAAATCACCTCATTAATAGAAACTCAGGTGTAGTTAAAAGGAGTTATTATGAATATTAAGACACCTGTATCACTCTTATCACTTAGGAAAATACAAATGTTTTAGGAGCTCTATGCCAGAAACAGGAACAAAGAACACATACATACTGCTTACTTTAAACCACAACATCACATCAGATATTAAAATGAAAATTCCCATCTTAGCAGACCACTAGAAATTAAGGTCCTCTAACAAAATTTCATATAGGACACAAAATAACATGAGAAGCACTTCCATGGTCTTTCATCACTCACCAGTTTGGATTTTGAGTCAAGGCTTGAATTTGTTAGCCATGACAAATTGAAGCACATACAAGGGGGGAAAACCACCCATAAATGCCTCTGTTTTTCATATTACATAACTGGATACTTTCCAAACAGCCCTGTACTGGGTAAATTTATTCATTTAATGATCATCAAATCTAACAAAAAGCCATTATTTTCTTTCTATAATATCTCTATTATGATATATCTTTGCCATTATTATTATATTAACAGTAGCTCCACACACTACACACACAAAGAACTTTTTTTTTATATACATAATTGAATAAAATGAAGCAGGTTAAAAATGATAAAACTAACTGTGTCACTTACAAAACCTGTAAGCTCCATTGATTATTGCTCCCCTCATACCTCATTCTGTAACTGCTAAACATTACCTTCTCACTGATGAAAGTCCACCGGGACGCACGGCGATATAGGCTACTTCCGAAATGTCCAAAGGGGCAAAGTTCAATTGTGATGTACTGTGAAATGCCACTTGGGAATCTGTTTTAAGACTTCCTGGGTAAGAGGTCATTTTATTTGTTTTTTCCTACACATAAGCCAGTGGTTTTTCTGTTTTGTTTTGTTTTGTTTTGTTTATTTTTTTTTGTGGGCGTGGGGGTAGCTCCCTGCCTGGGAATCGTGTGAGCCAGTGACTTAAATGATGGATGATTGCTGCAGGATGACACCATGAGAGTTCCCAGATTTCCTTCCAGCAGATGTGATTGAACGAATGCTATTCCTTATCTTAAATGAAACCTACCATTCCTGAGGACCACGTGCACCCCTATCTTTTTCCAGTGAGGGATAATAATGGAAAATGATGTCATTTGTTGAGGGATAACTAGTGTCCAGACCTCTTCTCAGCATTTCATAGACATTGTCTCTTTACTAGAATCATATTCCCCTAATTTTGACATTTTCACCCCAATTTTATAGAACTTGAGACACAGAGGACCTCAATAAGTTGTTTGTATACAAACATAATATGGAGGAATATTTGCGTGGTAACACTTGCTCGTGGCCACCGAATTTCCCTCTCCTTACCTGTCATAACACCGTAAAAGGGAGAGAACCTCAGTCTTCTCCAGACCATTAGTATGGTTTCCTGTTCCTACTTCTACCTTCATATATAAAAATGATTTTTTTAAAAATCTCAATTCATTCTGCTTAGCTTCTGTCTACTATTTTATTCACTCATCTGCAAAACTCTTGGTTTATTTCACTTTACTGAACCTTTTTCTAACCTTGGATGATGTCAATATTCATGATGACAATCTACTTTGTACCATAATACTAAAATCTCTTCATTGCTTCTCCAAAGTCCTGCACATCAATCCATCAGACTATACCCAGGGATGTACCTTAGACATTGCCATCAATCAAAAAGCCTTGACATGTAAAATAATCAAACTCCAACATTACACTCACAACACAACCAATAGTTGTCCTATCTCTATTACTTTTACTATTTTTTCTTTATCTCATCATCTTTTATGTGTTCACTTTTTTGTTTTTATCTCAATCTATTAACTCCTCTACTTTTTCAATTACTATCTCAACATAGCAAAATAATAATAGCATAAAAAATAATTCCATATACTATTTTTTAACAACTATGTACCAGGCACTTTCTATCTTATCACAACTGAAGATAATAGACGTGAAGCAAAGCACCCAAATTCACACAGGAAGTAAATTATAATTAGGATAAGAAAACACGTGCTCTCATATGTTTTTTTTTGTTTTTTGTTTTATTTATTTATTTATTTATTTTAATTTCCTTAGGTTTATTTTTTTTTTTTAAGTCAGATTCTTTTCACTATACCATGTTGCTACAATAGCAAAGATATAATTTGCTAATTATCTCTCACCCTTTTCTTTTTTTGTCAGATCTATTTTCACATGTTCTGCAGAGTTTAAACTGAATCATTATTTACTCCAATAGAAATTAGTTCTTGGTCTGGGGAAGATAATGAGAAGAATTAGATATTATAATGGTTTTCTGCCCTTCAAAAGGCATATAGTACATGAAGAGTATTTCACAATATTAAAGTTGTATGAGGAAGGCAAGCAGAAAAAAAATGTCTAAAAAAGCTCCTTACAAGGAGAAAAGATGTGGAGAAACACGAACATTAGGTCATGTTTTCAAACTACAGCTGTGTCCCAATATTGCTTGCGATCTCTCTGTATTATTCTAGCCAACTCTCATTCTCATTTATTCCAGCTCTCATTTCAAACTTTATTGTTCCTCAAACTCCTCAAACTGCTCTGTCAATAAGTGCATGTAGAAACATAGACATGGATGTGCACACACAGCAAATGATCTTCCATCCTACTCCATGGAAAAAACTAAAGTATTGAGGTGGAGATTTCTCAATAGTCTTCCCTCCTTACTTGTCAATTCTTGTATATAAACCTATATGCACACCCACTGGACTCTTCCTTTTCCAATAGAAAATGGGTTTCTGTCTTCACTTGCATTCTGGGATTCCAACACCTCAGTATTTTGCACCATCAACCTATTTATTAATTATAACATTTTTCCCCTCTCAGTCTCCACTGCCTCAAGGGACATGCTTCATGTGTCGATTATAAGAACCAGAAAGCACAACTATCAGTGACTTAAAAATAGTTTTTGTTTGTTTTCACATAATAGAAAATCTGAAAGTGGGCAGTTGCTGTCCATGGTTTTGTAGCTTAGCAATGCCAAGGGCTATATCTCCTTAATTATTTCAGCCTTTGCCTCATGGGGTTGATATGCAACTACAGCTTTGTGCATCATACCATTTGAGAAGCCTGCTGCAGACTTCCACTTTTGTCATGTTGGCTAAGATGCGTTGGTCAGATTTGTTGCACGTGGCCACCCGTGCTGCTTTAGAGGCTTAGAGGATAAATATCCAGTTCTTCAATCCTCAGAGTAAAGGCAGAAGGAAGAAGAAAGTTAAGAAAGATTACATAATATCCATAATAATAATAATCCATAATATCTAACACAGCATTTATATTTGTTCTAGCATCTTCTGTCTTTAACAGAGGAAGGTTATGCACAAGAGGACTATGCCAGATACAAACTCTTGATTTTCCTTCTATGTTTCACTTTTTATCTTTCTCTTCCTTGCATGATATTCTATCTCTAAGTCTTAACCTTTGCAGAGTTTGGGAGCATCCACTGCTCTACTTTTTGGAATTCTCTGGGTGAGAATTTCTAGATCCCTCTCCATCAGCATTCTGAGAATTCCAAAGAGAAATCCTTGATATAAGAATGATTAATTTTTCTTCTTATTTTAAAAACAATGACAAAAAGGACTATCTTGAGAGCTAAGTGATTCTCTGTTATTTTCCTTTCAGTTTTGAATGTCTGTATATGTTTATCCCTGTAATAAAATTCTAATTTATTCTGAGTAGAGAAGAAATAAAAAAACTATGTGCACAGTATAGGCAGTGTGATATGGTTGAAAGGATAAGGATATTGGAGTCAGAGAGTCTCCAGTTCAACTCCATACAGTATACACTCAAGATTAGTTCATCTCTCTGAATTTTTTTTTGGTTGGTCCCCTGAGTGGGAAATGAACCCAGGCTGCAGTGGTGAGAGTGCCAAAGCCTAGCCACTACACCACCAGGGAGCCCCCATCTCTCTGAATTTTTATCTTGTCATCAAAAGATAAAATTCAGAGCGAACCTATCAGAGGGCCTGGTACATACTTTGCATCCACATAGGAACTATATTATTATTTTTGTGACACTGCATGCTAAGCACTGGACAACAAAGCTCCTGCCCAAGAAACATGAACCTAGGAAAGACACAGAAGGACTTAGGGCGATGGCACTGTTGATGGGAAAAGTCCATGGTGCCAGGAGAACTCACCAGAGTATCATCCAGGTATTCCAGAGTGTCATTCCAGGAGGAGGTGATGTCTCAGCTGAATGAAGGCAAAAGAGTTAGTCAGGTGAAGGAGGAGACAGGACAGCATTCTCAAACTAGAGAAACTGCAAATGGCCTGGAGTTGACATTCTACCCAGTATCGGGTCTACTACAGCCTCTAGGGTAGATACCAGTAAGTGAGAGATACTAATGACAGAGAGGAAAGCAAAGGTCAAATTAATGAAGATTAGGCCCAACACAAATCAGACTGATCCATTCATGTTCAGCCTCAAATAGAGTTAGGAAAGGGCAGAAGTTAAGGTATTAATCCGTGAGAACAGCAGCTGCCTCAGCACTGCAACAGGGTCCAGGGATTAACCCTGGCTCATGGGAAGTTCTAAGTGGGTAGGACTGGACCGTGTGGCAGGGCTATGGAAAATTTTCAACATTTAAACAACCGTTATAATCATCCTTTTGTGTACCAGCTAAATACTAACTCTGGATTTACGTTAAAGACTGGCAAATTAAATCACAGTTTAGATGTATTTTCACTTTGAACTCACTTTACTGTAAATTAACATTCTGTGTGTGTGTTCAAATGTTCCCAAAGACCTACACTCCAGCTATCGATAAAGAGTCCAGGTCTCAGAAAAGTGTGTTTCTCACTTATTGAAATAAAATTTTAAATTAAATTCATGGTATTAAATTGGTGATTCTGGCACCATACAGACTGTGTCATCCAGTTAAATTGACCTGCAAATCAGAGACAATCTTATTGGAATAGAATCTTGTCATTTTCAAAGCACTTGCACATTATCAAACGTAATCTTCACAACAATATGGTGAGGCAAATGGATCATGTATTCAATAATTTACAAGCACTCTTCAAGTTAACTTTTATTGCCACAATTTCATCAGGAGCAGAAAGGAACAAATATTATCATCTCTACTTTGTAAATGAGGAACTTGAGACCTGGGAGATAAAATGTATCTTGACAGTTAAAATGCATTTGGTATCTCTGAACTGAAATATATACATGGGCATAAAATTTTCTAAATTAAAGAAGTTTCACAAGTGTTTTTATTTCAATCTTTTTGACAAAAAAAAATAATAAAACCTAAAAATGATTTCCCTCCCAGGTCTCTAAAGCACACAAATTACAAATTTTAGAATAAGAGTCTCATCTCAATAGCTTCTGTTCAGTGCACCGTTTTTATAAATAGCGTAATTCTAAAGAAATTAGAATGTGGTTTTAGAGTTAGTAACTAAAATGTCTAGTTAGTGAAAACTTAAAACTAAAATTCATTATAATACCTTTGGTAAGACAGGAGGTAACAACAAAGATTACAAATGCAAACAACCAAAGGATATATGGGTAATGTAATGTCTACTTTTAGTAAGAATTTCAAAACACTCAGTCTTTGTAAAAGTGATTACTAATATTGATTGCACTAAGCGATTATTGAGGGATCTGAGGGTGCAGAATCTAAGGCCTCTTTGTTCAGAACTGTCAGGCTGGTATACCACATACATATAAAAAGACATTGTGGAAACTGATTTTAATTCAGGTTAGTGAAAAATACTTTAAAAACATCTAAAACAGGAAATTATGATCAAATGTTTCAATCATACAAAAAATGTGAAGAGGCTTAATACGCCCACTGAAAGACGCTTTTACACCTGACTTGTAAAGTGAGATTCAACTACGTTCCACACATGAGATAAATCTAAAACAAAATGAATTGGAAGGGCTAATCCTAAAGGAATGGGCAAAGTGAGTGGGAATAAAATGAGAAAGCATTAGTAGTGAACTTGATATTAGATAAAGTAGAAAGTAGCCTAAACAATATAAGTGTGATAGAGTCAAACTTCAGGCCCCAATAATAGAGAATTTAACCCCTTCTTGTGGCGTCATGCAACATTCACAGGAAATAATGAGGTAATTAGCCATGCAAGAAATATTAACTAATTCCATGAAATAGATAAAATATGAACAAAACTTAAATGTGAAAAACTTGAAAGTACTCCTGAAATAATCTAATGTAGACTTTAACAAGAAGTAACTATACCTTGTTTCTGATAAGAATGACACATTAAGATGTCAGCTCTCCTTAAGTTGATTTACAGATATATCTTTTTAAAATAATACCAAAAAGATTATATGTGCAATTGGATGGGTTGGTTCAAAAGTTTATAGACTTGCAGATGAACAAATTGATGAGATTAACCAGTAAACACTGAAAAAGAAAAGCTAAAAATGAGAATAATAAAATGAATAAGGCAGATATTAGGGCATATTACAGAGATTGTAATTAAAACATTGTAGTAGTTATCCATGAACAGAAAAATAAGCTAGTTTTAATTGTATAAGGTGTGGATCTAATTTTATCTTTTTATAAATGGATAACCAATTGTCTGAGCATCACTAATTTTAAAACTTCATCTTTGCTTCTGTGATCTGATATGCTGCCTTTAGTGCATCATATTAAGAATAAATTCAAAATACATCACAGAGCTAAATGTTAGAAATTGAAATCATAAAAGACTTAAAAATATACGAGTTGAGCAAGGCTTTCTAAACTTGACTTAAAATCCAGAGGCAATAAAATATTGATAAATATGAATATATAATTTGTTTTCTTACATGGCAAAAAAATCATTATGAATTATAAACTAAGTAAAAAAACAATTGACAAAGGGAGAAAATCTTTGCAAAATATCAAATAAAAATTGAAAATTAGAGGACAAAAGCATGATAGAAAATATTAATAGAAACGGTCATGGAAAGAGAATTAATTCTTAAGAAAAGGAACCAAAGTGATCCTGAAGCATATGAAAAGAGATTAAAAACTCACAGTTAAAGAAATGCAAATCAGGAAACTATTGAGACACCATTTTTTTACATATCAGATTGGCAAAAATTTTGAAGTGACATCTTTTTGTTTGAATGCTGTGGGCAAACAACATTCTTCCCCATTGCTGCTGGGAATGCAACGGGTTACAACCCTGCTGGTGGGAAATTTGGAAACTACACACTTGTCACTGAACCCAGCAATCCCACTGCTAGGAACTGTACCCTGAAGATTAAATTATACAAACATGTATGTGTATGTTGGTTTGCAAACAGGCACCCACACATAGAAAGCAAGGCGAGACCAAGGAAAGAAGTGCACCACTCCAGATTGATAGGTGCGGAGTTCCTAAGCAAGGGGACTTACATAGGAGCTTGCCTTGAGTTTACAGAGAGTTCTTACCTGGGTACTGCCATATATTCAGTTCAGATGATCTCAGCAACACCTTACTCTCTCAAGCCTGCGTCCTTGAAAACAACTCCTCCCACTGTGGAAATGGTGCACAGAATATACACTTCAAAGACAGGGGAGGGAGGAAGTGAGGAGCCTCCAACTGCCTGGATGAACTTCGTGGGGTCAACCGGCAATCACATCCCCTCGAGAACCTCCTTCAATAGTGTGCAGTGATTCACCGTAATGCTTGTAATTGCAAAACATTGGAAACAGCCTGAGTGTCCTACATTGGTGACTGGTTTAATATGATACATTTATGCAATAAAGTAGTATGCAGCTATAAAAATTAAGGAGAAAGATCTCCATGGTTTTATGTGAATGATTTTTAGCATTTACTGTTAAATGAAAACAATCAAAGTGCAAAATAGTATCTACAATGTGTTTCTTTTCGTGTCAAAAAGAAGTGTATGATTGATAATACATTTATGTGCAAAAGAAAAAAAGGAAAGAAGAAAGAAAGAACTACAAGTAGGAAAACCCCAAAACTAAGCTGTTATCTACAGGGTATATGAGTAGGTTCAAATGGGGTTGAAAAAATGGGGAAATAAAAAGAGGTTATAAGATGTGGGGGGAATAATGCCTCCCCGATCATACAGTTTTAGATATTTTTAGTTTTTAATCATGGTAAAATTTCACACACACCCAAAATAAATAAATTAAAATAAACTAGAAAGGAAGTGGAGGAGAAAATAGAATATAGATGACAACAATTTACCCTAAATCTTTTAAAATGCAGGTTCGTGTACTTAGCAGAACATTTCCCGTAGTATGGAATAAATGAAGTTAATTCTGCAAACGGTGTTTTGACAGAAATGCAAAATAACTGTACACAAATACTATACTCTAGTTGCTAAATTTGTTTTTCACAGGAATATAGGTTAATAGTTCTGAAACTACATGTATTCTGGCTTGAATAAAAACATAAGTATATTGGGTATAACTTATTATTCAAGAAAAAGATTACAAATAAGAAAAGGAAAAAGTCTAGAATTAACCTTTTAGTGTTGGATCAGAATTACAAATATGAAAATGACATAGGTACAGATACAGATATAGAAATAGTAAAAATATGTGTGTAAGTAGTATAAACGTATGCATTTCTGTGTAGATGATGCATGTATTGTTTACCTATGTCCCTTGAGAGGGTGTAGAGAAAACGACATCCCAGTAGCAATGAGCACACTTAGAGCTTTGATTTCTAAATATTCTTCTTCCATAAAAGAAAGAACTTCTTGGAAAAATTACTAGATTCCACGACCGGCCAGAGTAGGGAATGTATGATAGGAGTCTGAATACCTCATGGTGCCAGAAAGTAAGAGTGTTCTTAAAAAATTGTGGGACTATGTCGAGATTACACAGAACACAGTGGTCAAATATGGAATTATTTGATCAAAATAAAAAAGTATAGTAATGCAGTAAAACCCATTGAATAAAGTAAATATCAATGAATCTGTACTGATATAAATAATTGAATAAATAAATGAGGTAAAGGGTCAGTATAATACTAATAAATGTAGAAGGACTAATGAAAATGAACAGTTGGCAGACACAAGAGTGATGTTTATTGTAATAAGGTTCATCAGTGAATGTCAAAATTAGCAAACAAATGATAGGAAAAAGTATATTTGGATCATTTCAAAGTACTCCAATATACTGTTCACCATAAAGGGAAAAATTATAACTTTACAGTGGAGAAGCCTGAGTTATAACACCTAGTTTAAATAAGTGATCAAATTTAACATTATAAATAGAAAATTTCAACATCATGTGCCCCTAATATTATGCATTAAAAAGTGTATAACATCTCTCCCTTAGAAATCTAGCTCAAAATGCATTATCTGAATTTAAACATGAGACAACATCAGGCAAATCCAAACAGGCAAAATAGCTTTGTACAAAATAACTAGTTTCTACTCTTCAAAGGTGTCAAGGTTGTCAATGCAAACGAAGTCTGAGGACTGTCACAGATCAAGAGACCAAAGGAACATGACAAACTAAATACAATCTGGGATCTTAAATTGAACCTTACATTAGAAAAAGAAGACTCACGGGGTGATTGATAAGTTCCAGTGGGTCTGTGGATAATTAACTGAATTGTATCAATATGTTTCCTGATTTTGATATTTATACTCCGGTTGTATAAGTAATAACACCTGGAGAGTCTGGACTAAGGATATATGAAACATTTTGCTGCATTTGCAACTTTTCCCTACATCCAAAATTATTTTTAAAAGAATGAGTAAAAACCAAAATAAAAACAAAACATTGAAAGAGGACTTAAAGATTTACCCATCTTTTTTATTTTATTTATTCAGCAAGGAAGCATCGATGCTTATTATGTGCTAGGAATTGGTCTCTGTGCTGGGAGTAGAAGACATAGACATGATAATAAAACCACTCCTTCCTTGGAGCTTCAGTACCATTTAAAGGGATAAATTAGAAAGAAGGGACATACACAATTTTATACAGTAAGTACAAGTCCCTTTTAAGATCAATAATAATAAAGAATGTAATAAAGAATGTAGGATAGATTGATGACGTGATTGCTATTAACACACAGGGATAGGGACAAGAGACAACTTTATAGTGTCATTCAGAATGGCACCCCTGCAAATTAATCAAAGCAGACCACAAAAGGGCATGACAGAAAAGGAAAGGTACAGCTCAAGGCAGTAAATTAAAGCATCAGTGCCCACTGAATGCGTTTTTCATTCGTAAAAGAATGTTTAAGCTAGATTATAAGCCTTAAATTGACAAAAAATACTGACTGCTGTTAGAGCCATAAAATGTCTGTGATAGGCTGTTAACACACAGGAAATGAAACATCACAAATTGCTTCTGAAGGAAAATGGATTAGTAATAAGAGATATGCTCATCTCATGGGGATTTTATTCCAGCACAAAATATTAAGTACAATGTTCACCTAGCTATAGATATTTTGCAGAATGTTGATTCCATTTGAAATGAGGATGAAACTATCCCATTCTCTCTCTCATACACACACACACACACACACACCAACAACTGCAACAACAAAAAACAATGTTTCTAAACCAAGTAGAGGTCCACGTACTAAATTGCTTTTCAGAATGGGAAGACTAAGGTCAAAAGATTCACTTCACTGTAAACATCGTTACATCGGAAACTAAAGTTAGGTCATATTTCATAGAAAATTGGCATGACAAAATGATTTCATAGTGACAATAAGAGTGGATTTAAAATCAGAAATATAAAGTCATTTTCCAAATAAATGCAGCTCAGGAAATTCTATAATTTTGCTATTGCCACAGAGGTTACCAAACTGAAATTATCACCCTCCATTAAAACCCTTGTGTTTCTCGTCGTGCCAATGGCTTCAGTTTCTTTAATTTGTCCAAGTCACAAATCTTCTCTTTTGCCTGTTTCCTGTACCTTGACATAAAACTGGTTATCACGTCTGGTGTACTATGAATAAATCTTCCATTTATTAAGTCTTCAATTTCTTCTCCTTTTTTTTTTATTTCTGTACTCTTCTCCTGGTCCAAACTCTCGTGTTTCACGCCGTAGACTATTATAGGTTTCTCCAAGTTTATTTCCTTCCCCAACTATCATCACTACCTGAGTCAACTCCCCATAGAGCGATCTTTTGAAAACAAATTGATCACAGTGCAAAATGCAACCCTAAATTCAGAATAGTGGCCCCCACTCCTGTGCAAATTTGTCTCCCCATCTCATCATTAAAAATCTTCTCTGCTCAGGATTTAGAGAAAACCACTGTTACAGTGTTACAGCACAAATTACCTACCAGATGGAGAGAAAGGATCCTATAGAGTTTTAAAACTACCCTGAGATCGGTAGGCAAAAAACAAAGCCACATATTTTGGGGGCAGCCCTTGCAGATGACTTAATTTGAGGACAATGTTTACCCCTTCTCTGTATTTCACCCTCTTGAGGATAGTTTATATTTAATCCAGCCCATTCTAGTCTAGGAAGTTCTGACCTGACCCAGCTGGAATTTCCCAGTGATCTGTGCTCACAGGGCTCCTCCGGATTTCACCCCAGGAGTGGGTGACGGGACAGGAAAAGGGAGACAGGAGGGGATGGTGGGGTGTGGGGCTCTGTCCATGTCAAACAGGGAGTGAGTTTAGCTAGCTGTTACCTTCGATGGTCAAGTGATTTTACCTCAGAAAATTGTCACAAATGTGACTCCATCAACTCCTCCCAATAACAAGTACTCCTTTGGGGACCATTTTTCAGAGAGGGAAGAACTCTCAAGGAGGTTAAGTGAATACATAAGTTGTACTTAAATTTGGGCTTTATTCCACATTTCATATTCTGTGCAGCATATCATACACGTACCAATAGTTGAAGTCCTGAACAGTTTACATTTTATGTAAGCAATAGGTTTTATATTGATTTTAATATATATATTTCTAAAGTGCAATTACAACGTTCATCATAAAGTGAACATAGTTTATCAAAAACCCAAGTGTAAATCTCATTATTAGACAATTAAAGCATATGGAAATAAATGCTTATTAGAGTGTGTGTGTGTTTGTGTGAGTCTATAATTTTTATTAGGCTTTACAATATAAAAGCTTCTCCGAGATTTAGTTCAACTCTTTGGTAGATGAACACAGTAAGACTCAAATGAAGTGATTTATGGTTTATTCTTCTAATAGGCATAATTGTCACCTTAAGCCTGGTCTCATACTGTATTTCTCTTTCCACTATATGTGAGGCTTTTATAATCTAATGAAGCATTCTGGGAAGGTATTATCAACATTTTACCTATGCGGAAACACACACAGCATGGAAGTCAGGGGAGAACTAGAGGTTCATCTTGACAGCTAAACAAACCTGAGTGCCACACGGCTGGTTAGTGACGAAGATGGAACTGAAACCTGGGTGTCCTCTGTCCTTCTCAAGAGACTCTCCAGTAGACCATGCTGGTACTTGATCTCTCCTTTCATGAGTCTACAAATCGCTTCGACTCTTCAGCATTAAGAACAAAGGAAAAGATAGCTACATATTGTAAGAACTAATGTCAACACATCGGATAGAGCAGGGCTCCTCAATGCAAGAGGATTTGGGGAATAAATGTTTTTGTGAGATTAAGTTATGTATCTCAGTTTTGTTTGTGCTGGTACTCCTCACTTAATGACTGGAAAACTGGTCGTAAGTCCGAAGGGTGGTGGAACAGGTAGGTTGTTAAGTGAGGAGTGGCTGCATGTGTGTGGCTGAGTGACAGGATGTGTTTTAGTTACTTTACATTTATTTTTTGCCACAGTGGCAATAGTAGAAACAAAATACATGAAAATAGTTAATCCCTACAGGTGCTTGCAGAGTAATTATCTAATAACTACTAATTATCAGTGTGTTAGACTACCATCTATTATTTTCATTTGATGATAAGGAGAAAATTATGTAATGGATTCACCTCTTAGAGCAATCCTAAGGATTGTTCTTCACCTGGAAGCCAAATGGCAGCTGGAGAAAAGAGAGTCTGTTCGGCAGAGTGAGGGGGGCATTTCCTAAATGAAAGGTGAGATAAAGTGCTGACCTCCTGCCTTCCTATTTGTATTGATTCCCAGTTTAAAATATCAGGAGAATTTAAGGGCTGTGACTAATTATCACCCTCAAACTTTAACCTCAAAATCATAAATAAAGATCTTTTGAAAAATCATAATAATGATTATAAGGCTGGAGCATTCCAATAGGTAAAGGCCCCCAGTGTGTAAATCTCTTTTTCTGTCCTTATCTTACACCTCAGCATTATTGTCAGGGTGGAAAGCTGACAGATCTGGCTAAGACACAAGAAAACAATTATAACCTTTCAGGTGCTTTACCTCTGGGATTTGCTGGGAGTAAACACAGTCCTAGTTTAGTGTTGTGCCCATATTGACCTTTAAAACATTATTTGCACCTTTAAGATAGCAGTACCTTAGGTTTTTATTGCACAGAGGTATTTTGAAGAAAATTCAATAGAAAATTTGCTAAGATAATATATGTGTTTTTCTACTTAGTACCTTATTTTTTAGATTCATTTTTGTTTGTAACAGCAGAAACAAAGGTGTAATGTGTAATGGTAACTGGTATCATTGAAAGGAAGCAAATATAACATGGGGGATTAAAATTGTCACCTTCTTTCTTATTTTAATTAGCTGGGGCAAACTGGGGCAAGCCACATTAGTTTTTAAGATCTTATTGCTTGTCATGTCTATAAAATATGCTTTAATTGTTAATTAGATGTGAATTAGATGCCCACCCCCCAACATTGCTAACATTCATGGGGCATTTCTTATGAACGAGGCACTATCACTTGTTGATATTGTTCAAATATAATCTCATTTATTCATACCATAACTCCTTGACCATCATCTTCACTTAATACATGGAAATGTTAGAAGCAGAGAAATTAATAGCTAGGTAAAGGTCACAGACCTAGGACATGACAGAACAGGGATTTGCATATAGATCTCTGAGAACTGACTGAGTTTTCTGGGATAGTACACCAATTCTCAGACATCAGGGAAACATCTCCTAACATGTGACTCCTAAAATCTCAAGAAAAAGGAGACAAGAGTACTAAAATTTAAATCTTTCCTGCCCGTCTACAAATGGAAACCCATATTTCAGTGTGTGAATGATTGGGGAATGATTTGGGTTATGGCAGATGACACCTGTATAAAAACAACACTAGTAAAAGAAGAATTCATGTCTTCAACATTTCCCTAATTTAATAGGGTCTCTAAAATACTAGAGAAATTATTGACACATATCTCAGACTAGTAGGATTCTCCTGTTCTTTTGTTCCAAGAAGAATATAAAGGGAGTTAGCATATTCTAAATTAGGAGGGGGGCTGAGGGACTGGGAGTTGTTCAGCTTGGGCAGGAAACCATTATGAACTATGTCTGCTATATGTGGACACCGGAAGGGTCAACAGGCAGAAAAACAATTAGGCCATGGACGAGGTATTGAAGAGTAGGTTCAACAGCAAGCAAATATGGAAGGATTTCTTAATAATGAAAGTGGCCTGAAGATGACATGGGCCATCCTTTAAGAGGAAAATAACCAATCAGAGAGGTCAGTTGACAGTTTAGAACTGAAGGTCTGACACTGATAAATTCTGAGTTGTGTGATGATACTGATATCAGATGTGAATCTCCAACACTGGTATTTCTACCATGGTCTCCCATGTGCATGCATGCCTTTCTGCCTGATTGCCTCAAATAGAAATGGGAACTATCTTAATAACCTCATCGCTTTTCTGATGGCTTAAAAAACATTTGTCTTCAATGAGGCTGATAAAGCATGATCGATAACCCAAACAGTATAAAACCGAGAAAGTTGAGGTGATAAGCTATCTACCTAGGTACCCTATTTAGAAGAAAAATTCCAAAGACCACAATCTGATTTAAATAAATGAAAAACAACCTTCCAGACTTCGAGTTTGCAGTGTGATTCCTATGCCAACTTCTTATTGGTTTCTTGAGTTTTTTGTCATGGCAACAAGCCTGGCTTTGGGATTGCTTCTCTGGAGGTAGAAGTTTCTCTGCTGCTAAGAGCAGCTGCAGCTTTTCCACGTCCCATAAAGTTTTATTTTAGATGGGCATGAGCCACGTAAAGTCTTGCAAAGCTCTTTTCCTGGAGATGGCGTAGCAGCCTGTTTGGGAGTTGTCACTTCAAACAGTAGCTGTGGCTCTAATTTGGCTCCTGTCAGGGGCAGTGTGGCAGAATTGATTTTTTGTTTTGTTAACGAATGGGGGATGTACACCTTCAACTTCTCGTTTCTACCCACCTTTACTTCTTCCCAACCCTACCCACGCACATACCTTCTTCATCAGAATTATTCCAAAACCTAAGAAGAGATTTTGCTCAAGCATCGTGTTCTCTAGAAGTCATTTATGCCACCTCGGCTCTCCCTGTCCTGTACTGCTCGGGTGTGCCCTGGCCAGCGCGGGGCCAGCGCGGGGAGAACGGGCCGGAGGGGAGGCGGCGGGGAATGAAGGAACACACAGACACACACACACACACACACACACACACAGACACACACACACACACACAGACACACACACACACACACACAGAGACACACACACACACACAGAGACACACACACACAGACACACACAGAGACACACACACACAGACACACACACAGACACACAGAGACACACACACACACAGACACACAGAGACACACGCACAGAGACATGGCAGACAGCAGAGCTGGGACCAGGGATTCCCTGTGCTCTGATGGAGACACAGAGACCCTTCGTAGGTTTTTTTCGGTTTTGGGTTTTTTTGTAGGTGGGTGAGTAGCTCCCTGGCTGGGAATCGAACCCAGGCCGCAGCATTGACAGCGCTGAAGCCTTAGCCACCACACCACCAGGGAGCTCTGTCCTTTGGGTTTATTTTATATCCCAAGAACAACAGGGCTGTAACTTCTTAATTGAGAACCAATGTTGCCGACTCCCGTCCTTTCGTCCTGTTTACGATCCCTCAGCCCCCAGGCCGCGCTGCTCTCCTCCTGCCCCCAGCGGAGAGCATTGTTACATTGTGACCCACTCTCTGAAGTAGCGTGGGAAGGGCTATGAAAGTAGTGCCAGAAAAACGCTGTCATTTTGCTGTATACAACACCTTGTCATGAAGCCCAGCCGGTCCGAGGTCCATATAGTTTTTGCCAAAGAACTAGCTCACCTTAAAGACACAACATGTGTCTCCTCTTTTTGAGTCAGTTACTGTTTCTATCAGGCCTGTCCAAGCTGCAGCCAGGATGTCTTTGAATGCGGCCCAACACTAATCCCCAACGTGGTGAGATTGTTTTTGTGAATTTGTTTTTTAGCTCATCAGCTATCGTTAGTGTTAGTGTACTTCATGCATGGCCCAAGACAATTCTTCTTCCAGTGTGGCCCGGGAAGCTAAGAGGTTCGAAAGTGCTCATTTACATCCTTAAATGTCCCTATACTTAAAGCTTTTCAAAGCCATACCATCCAGCATATTATACACAGAATCAGAGAGTCTGACACCTCTGAATAGATGCTGACCCAGAAATCTAATTATAGAAAATTAAATGCTTTTCTATCATACCTGGAGGTATTTTGAGTAAAGTCACTCTGTGACGATCATGTGGAAAACTATGCAAGATTTTCCCTTCAGGCAGAAAATGCAGTCTTAGTCCAATAAATCACAATGAACTATAATAAAACACTTGAAGTACATGGTCATTAATTATAGATTATAAAAAATACTAAGCAATCATCTCCCACATTTCACCTGTTTCCACATGATGAATCTTCAGCAGTAGATGTGTGTCTGCTTTTGACAGCCTCTATTTTTCTCTCCTTTATAGCCCCCTCATTTATTTTATTGCAACTATGTTTTCACTACTCAAAGTTATTCAGAAACAGATGGTAAATAGTAGTACATCTTCCCAAATACAAGCGTAGCATGACCAATTGGACCAATTAGATGCCCCTTTCTCAAATTTTGGAAATTCAGTAGAAAATTGGTTGGTTTCCATTTCTTCTGAGCAGAAGTATCTTAACTGGATTGTTCCTGCTGTGAAATTTCTGTTTTGGTCCCTGTCCCTAACACCTGCATCCTGATGATTCCAAAGCCTGCTTTTCTAGCCTTTTGTCCTTTTATAGGTTATTTTTTTTTCTCGTTGTTCTCCTCTTTCTGGGCTTTGAAGCAACTTTGTCATATTTAAGAAAACAAATGCAGATAAATGTCAACAAAATAAAATATAAAATTGTACCAAATGAAAAAATACTTGATAAAGTTAGGATAAAAATATTCCCTTTTGCACTTATTCAATGACTTACATAATTTTCATTAAACACAATGTATTCTTGGAAGTAGAGGTACAGAGATGTCATAACCACAAATTGAATCCTGACCTCAGGGAAATTACGTGATATATAGAACAAAACAGCAGGCCTAGTGGAAGATATAAGGCATCCCCAGAGATGGTTTAATGCATAGTTTAGGATATGATGAAACACCACATGAAAGATCCAGATACATTCCTGAGGGAGTTCCAAAGTCAGTAAAATTTGTTATGGCTTAAACAGCAGAAGTAATCAGAGTAGTTGTGAAAGGGGAAATAACACACAGTACACAAAGAAACAGAGAAGTCGAAACGTTGTCAATGCCAGGAAATACGTGAGAAAAAAGATGGAAGTCAGAAAGCACAAAGGTTATTCGATCAGTAGGAGGTCATTTAGACGGGAAAGTCAACTAAGTATAATCTGATGAAGAGTGGGAGGGGGTCATAATGGACTAGGGAAGAGATCGTGGAAGCCATGAATCTGTGAACAACTGGACGTCAGCACGCTGTAGGTCGGACTGGAGAAGCTGAGAGTCCCGCTGGGACACCATCACCACTGTCCTCTGAGATTTACTGAGTGTGAGCTGGTCTTTAAAACTTTGAACAGGTTCAGCCTCATAAACAGGGGTCACTCTGATTCTCATCCTTTTCATTTGTTTTCCTAAGCAAGAGAAAGAGACTCTTTCGTAAATCGTTCTATTTTAGAGTAACATTCAAATCTTACAGAGAAAATGTGAGAAGGCCATTTGACTCAGCAGAAAACTGAAGAATAGGCTTTTTTTTTTAACTTTTTGCATCATTGATATATATCTTCCATGTGTTCCATTCTTAAAAGCACAAAGAATTCTGAAAGAGTTGCTCTTTTTTTCCTTCTCTAATTTTATCTCTGTCTCTACCCCCAGTATTTGGACCTGATTTTTAAGAGAAACATTTTCTGTCTTTACAGACAAGGTAATAACTTGACCACCAATGTACTTCGAAGGTCATTTATATGACGCTTGGTCTTTCAATTGGGAGAATAACACCCAGATAAAGAATTTTTTCCATCACACCAGCCCTGACTATACAGACTGTGCTATCCATGAGCTGTACCAATCATTTAGCATTCAGTAGAACATGTTCAGCCACTAGCTAAAAAAAAAAAATGTAGAAAGCCATACCTAGACAATCATACTGATGGATTTTTAAAATTGAAGACATACCATAGAACATGATAGCTTCCTTATGAAATACATATCATGGTTTGCATACATTGTTTCGCTTCTCTTGCATTAAAAAACATTCTAATGACAGTACTTTCCCTAGAAGATCTGATGAAAAATCAAAACCTCAAATTAAATGTGAAAAGGTCCCACAGATGTTACTAGGAGCCAAGACCATAATAGATCTGTTTAAATATAGCACTAAGAGATTTACGACAACATATATATTTGGCTCATACTGCTATCAGGCAGAGTGTAATAAAAAATCCTGGCAAAATCCCAATTAAAATGCTTTATGTTTGCTCAAGGCAAGGCTTACAAAATCTCAGTGAGAATTGTTGGCTGAAGGACACTTGTGCACAGAACGTGCCCTGGCGGGGTGGTGGGGAGGGGCTCTGACTGGGCAGTTAGTTAATCTGCAAGGCACACAGTAGGTCTATTACAGGACAGTAATTATTCACTAAAATGAATTTTAATGAACATTGGCATGTATTTCTTTTTACTTAAAGGCCAGTATGTCCTAGGCAACAGATGCCCAAGTTTCTTTAGAGTATACCTGGGAAAATAAATATTCCTTAATGTTATTCTTGCTGTTATTTTTACTGCAAGCAACTCTCGGCTCCCTCTGGAGTCCAGACTGCTTTGGGGATGTTACATTCATCGTCACGGCATGGTGAACAGGTGTCAACCGTGACTATCCTGGTTTTGTAGATGGTAAAACAGAAACTCTGAGAGATTACACGACTTAATCAAGGTCATGAAATGACCTAAAATGGCAGCTGTCCAGAACCTATTAGGTTTTTTATTAATTTAAACGAGGGGGACCAGCTTCGTAGAAAACAGCAGAGAGAAAAGAATATTTTTAAATAACTACTTGTGATAACTCTAGTTTGTATAGTATCATTTGATGTTAACAACAGTGATGGTGAGAAAAATTAAGCTTTTAGAGTTAGCCGACCATGTCCAAGTTCATGGAGCAAATTAAGAAGCAGAGCCAGAATTTGAACAAAGATGGCCCCTTCGAGTCTTCCCACTGCATTTTGAAGGTTATCTTCACGACGATGGCAGTCTGTCTTTATGTGCCCATACTGTACAGAATTAGCAATTTTGACTTAGCTACCTGAACTTCAGAAAGTTAGGAAAGTAGGAGGTAATTGAACCCATCAACATCCACACCTGTCAACTAGCCCAGAATAGCAGCCTGCTTTAATCATTCTAAATCCTTTCCTGTGCAATTCCTACGATGGTATATCACAGGTGGCATTTTGAAGTTCACAGGGGATCTTGTCTCCCAACCCAGATATAACAGATCCTGGGGAATCCATTGCAATGTTTCTTTTTGTTATGAATTTTTTTTTTGGGGGGGGGGGAGTTCCCTGGCTGGGAATCGAACCCAGGCTGCAGCGTTGAGAGTGGCAAAGCCTAGCCCCTCCACCACCAGGGAACCCCCCACTGCAATGTTTCTTAAAGGACCAAATATCTAGAAAAGAAATCTCTCTATCTAGATTCCTTCTGCCCTTGCTAGAGGAGGCTCCAGAAAAAAAGTTTGACAGGGAGCAATTGTGGGAAAACTTATACCCACTCTTCATGTACACAACTCCTGATACACACCTCTCTCCTTTCACATTTTTAAAATTACAAACGTTAGACTCACATGACAGTGTGTATTTAAGCTTGAGCAGAGATCCCAGAGAGGTCCAAACTGAATTATAATATAATATGATATAAAGTTTATAAGAATAAGTCCTTATACATTTGCTGCTTGTTTTGTTCCAAAGTTTTTCAAAGCAAGTGTTCTTAATAAGAATCTTGTATGAAATCACAGGTTTGATGGTTTTGTGTGTGTGTGTGTGTGTCATGATGACAAGTAAAATTCTTTAAGTTTCAAAAATTTTATTTAAGGTATGCAAAAAAATAAAGTCATGTAACTCATACTGCCTGTCAAAATGGGAAAAATAGGTAAATTTTAATAATTAGAAACTGATAAATGTTATTTTTTATGCACATTAAACTAAAATTGATTCAGATCATGCTCTAATATAAAAAAAATAGAAAAGGAGCACAAACATTTTTATTGCATTATATCAACTGCAGGGTCATAAACAATAACCATTCCCTGGAAATGTCCCCATTTAATCCCAACACTAAGTGGATCAGATCTGGTCAACCCATTGTTCCTCCACATAATTTAATAGGAGAATATTGATTAGTGAAAATAGGTCAACTATGAAAATGTATGACATTTAATTGTTATTTGCTCCCTTGAAACTAAAGTCACAAAAACTAAGACATAATACGTAGTAAATTAGAGGACAGGGCTCCTCCAGAGAGAGAGAACAAAACAGAGAATGAAAGAGTGAAAGACAGACAGAATATTCTTGCTCTGTCTAGAAGATGATATAAGTTCTAAAAATCAATGTATTGAACAGAGAACTACTTAGGCATAGGCCTGTAAAAAAAGCAAATATCCTCTTTAAAGTTTGGAAATAAAACCTTTGTAAGGAAGAATCACAGAAGCATATCAGCTTCAAAAGCAAGAGGCAGAGATGCTTTATTTAGAGTCCAAAATATGATAAACAAATTCTAAATGTAGTGCCTGTTCATAATATGGCTGACTCGATCGGAGTTTAGTGACTGATTTTCCCAGCTGTAAGGAATGAGATGAGTAACTATCAGAGCAATGGCTCCCCCTTCTAATGTTATTTTTTTCCTCCTTTCATCACTCATTTGAAGTTCCAGACAATTTATTTCAGGGAAAAAAATGAAAGAAAAATGACAGTTTATTTTACCGTATCATCAGGTCCAGAGGAAAAATTCAGTAGTGCATATTTTACTATTAGTATTCCTATTGGGTTCTCCTCTTGGAGTCTGAATTTTTTCCTTTGAAAATCCTACCAATTGTTTTGTAAACGCTTTAAAATAGTTCTAATAATTGATTTAAAGCCATTGTCGCTATTTCCAATAACTGGGTGATCTGTTGGACTACTTACATTATTTTTTTAAATAAAGTTACATTTTCTTACCTTATACCCTATCTGGTGATGTTTAATTACATTCAGAACACTATGTATTTTAAAAGAACTTTTGGAGACAAATTACAAATATCTCATGGAGAGTGCAAGCCCTTTTCTCTCTCCGACAGGACGTGAGCTAATCATCTAATTAGCACAGGAGTTGAGTTCTTCTGGGCTGTGTCACAGGCCTGATTTTAACTAATTTTTCCAACCACCAACCACCCAACATCCCAGGAGCTAACTTCCTTCTTTCCTTGTTTTGCTATCTTCCTATCTTTCTCTGTCTTCATTCTTTATTTTCCTGTATTTCATTCTTGCTGATGTTTTTATTTCAATATAGTATCAAACTTAGAGAAAAGCTGCAAGAAAAGAATAAGGCGCTCTCGTATACCTCTTAATGAGCTTACCAATAATTTCTGTTTGTTCCATTTTTTTCTCTCTTTCTCCCTTTCGCTCCCTTTTTGGAAAATGTATTTATATTTTATATACGTGTTTTGTTTTCTATAAACACTTGGTGACCAGTTTCTTTTCTGAACAATTTGTGAATAAGCTGGAGTCATGGTGTCTCTTTAAACTTGAGCCCTAAAATGCACCTGAGCATTTTCAGAGCAAAGATGTGACTTTTGTGACCATACGACCCTGCCCTTGGCTTTGATTTGACCTTGATTAAACATCAGTCTCTAATCTATAGTTCTCATAATTATATTTTTTCTGTCCAGAATCCAATCCTATCTCACGTATTGCATCGTCATGTCCCCACAGTCTCCTTTAATCAGCCTTTTTTTTCTTGGCCTCGATATCTTTGGAGAGTAGAGGGCAGTCGTTTAGTAGAATACTTCTTAATCTAGGTTTGTCTAATGATTTCTCATGGGAAGCCTAAGCTTACACATAGTGTGGCAGGAATATAAAAATAAAATGGCATGGTGTCCTTTTCAATGACTCCTATGAGGAGCCCTACTGTGCCCATTTGTCTCTACATCAGTGCTCACCTTGGTTAAGGGGACGCAGGTCAGTAGCTTCACCGTAACTGTCGGAGTGCTCTGAGAAGATGAGATGAGATGGGCGAGAGGTTATTGGGAAAACTGTATTTGAGAAAAATGGAAAAGGAGTCAGAGAAGGCAGGGAGAGGCATGGGATTTCGATATGCAAGCGAGGAGGGAAGTGGGGCTGGGCAGGAAGGCGCTCAGCTGCAGTAAGTCTAGGAAACGTCCACCAGCCAAATGTCCCTCGCTTTGGGAGGGGCCAAAGTGAGCCTTAGAGAACTCCCCATCTCGTAGAGTCCGATAATTCTTTGTTGTGGGGGGCTGTCCTGTGCGTCATACCCACTGGACGCCAGTGACAACCTTCTAGTTGTGACAACAACAAAAGAAATATGTCGTTAGACATCGCCAGATGTCACCTGGGGGTAAAACTGCTTCTCGCTGGGAACTAGAGCTTTGCACACACAGGTGTTGTCCTACCTTTCGGTGGGAAGTTTACGTCGCTGACGTTCACCACTGGAACATAGGGGATTGCCCCTAAAGTTGCCTTTTCTCCTGTGGTGCAGTGTGATTTATTGCTTAAACCTCACCTGCACGCCCTGGGCATAAATTGGCTCTATAGCAAGTGTGTCCTCTGATGTCTAACAAGGAGTGATTTCGACGTGTGCTGAGGGCTGACTTGTCACTAAAGCCCTGCTCACACTGCCTACATGCACAAGGCTTTTCTCCAGACTGTGTCCCCTGATGTCCTAGGAGGGCAGGCCTCTGGCTGAGGCCTCGCCCACATCCCCTGCCCACAAAGGGCTTTGCCTCCGAGTAGGCCATCTTGTGCCTGACTAGATTTGCTTTCTGGCTAAAGCCTTGCCCACACTCGGTGCAAACGTAACCCTTCTCCCCAGAGTGTGTCCTCTGATGACTGATGAGGTGCGACTTCTGCCTGAAGCCTCGCCCACGCGCCCTGCACACAAAAGCCTTCTCCCCGGACTGTGTCCTCTGATGTGCAACGAGCGTTGACTTGTGTCTAAAGCCTCGTGCACACTCTTTGCACGGGTAGGGCTTCTCCTGAGTGTGTCCTCTGGTGTGTGAGGAGAGCTGACTTAACACCAAACCCTCGTCCACCTTCGGCACACACAAAGGGGCTCTCCCTGGAGGTTTGATTTGTCACTGACGCCCCGCCCACACGCCTGACACACAAAAGGCTCCTCCTCCGAGTGCCCTCTTGTGCGTGACAAGGTTTGACTTCTGGCTAAAGGCCTGCCCACACTCTGTGCAGGGACAGGGCTTTTCCCCCGTGTGTGACCTCCGGTGTGTGACCAGAGCTGATGGATACCTGAAGCTTCGGCCACACTCACTACAAAAACAAGGCTTTCCTCCTGCCTGGGTTTTCTGATGAATGAAAAGGGCCGATTCTTGGTTAAAGCCACAATTGCCACGACCGACTACTTCAAATCCTGAGATGTCCACCCACTCGAATGCGTCGTCTGACTGCAAAGGGTTTGCCCCCTTGGCCGAGCTGAACTTCATTTCCACCAGCATCTTGCTTTCCCTCGCGCTTACTGGCTGTCCTTCAGGTGAGGTGCAGAATGTTCTTGAAGTACCTCTGTCCCTTGTCCTCCCAAACAATAATTTGGACCCCCCTTCCCTGTCTTCAGCTGGGGGGTTCCAAAAGCTTTTGTAAGAGAGTGGAGAAGCCCCCAGGAAAGGAGGAATGAGGTTGAATTTCTGGCTCTGGGTCCCCCGAACAGCCGTGGGACAGACGCTCTCCCCACTCTCCAGGGTCCCGCCCCCTGCCCTAGCAGAGTGACAAGTGTTGGTTTGCACGACAGAATTCCCGAGGACATCAGGTCGCTGTAGTCTTCCAGGGTCACGTCCCTATACGGGACCCTCTGAGCGTGGCTCAACAGCCACCACTCTTCCTGGGTGAAGTCCTCAGCCACGTCATGGAATGACACGAACGCCTCGTCTCTCCTGCTTCTCAAGAGCCCCAGGGCCATGTCTCTGGTCTCGCAATGGTCTCCCTGGGGAAAGCTGGGTTCTTCGGTTTGCACAGGAGTAATCCTTGGGGTTCAGTGTAGCTCCCACAGGCGAGGGCTCAGGGGTGCTGTAGCTGCGAAGTCTGTCCCGAGGCAGGTACGGCGACTGTGAAGGATGAGGGGTTAGAGGCAGCCTGCCACATTGCCTATTTTCTTGAGAAGTTACACACTTTTAACTTTTACATTAAGGCTGTAATCTATTTCAAATTCCTGTTTGTGTTGGGTGTGTGCTAGAGGCCTATTCATTGTTATCCAAATGGACGTCACACTGTTCCAACATTTGTTAAGAGACTTTCCCTTCCCCTTTGAATCACACTGGCACTCTTGTTGAAGCCAATGGGTTGTGTAAGTATTGGGCCTCTTTCTTGACACTATTCTGATCTCTGCTCTGTCCTGCTAGCTCTTGATGGTGTCTGTATTTGAGCTGGAAGGCTTGGCTGAAGCTTCATACATGTTTGCATCAAATTCCACAAACTCCTGAAATCCTATTGTTTGGAGAATGTCCGAGACTAGGTGGCTCACCAGGCCTTTATCCACTGTTTCTCAGTTAAACTTGAAAGTGGGCTGCAGGGGACAGGTCTATTGCCTAGCGTAGTGGGTTCTGCCAGCCCACAGCCCTTTCTGCCACCCCTCACTGCCTTCGGTCACGGCGTGGTGGTCCGAATTCAAACCCAGAAATGGCCCCCAGGTGAAAGGAGCTGCTGCTCTCTCCTCCTCTCAGAAGGGTTTGCTTCTCTCTGGATTGAGTTTATTTAGCTGCTTTATACACACCACTCTTGTCTATTTTCATGGAAGAGTATGCTTTTTATTGTTCTGTCTAGCTTTCTTGTGGTTACCGTTGGATAAAGGTCTTTCTGTTCTTCTGTATTCTTACTGGAAGCAGAAGTATTCCTCGTGAGGGCAACACGAAGGGCAAGTTCAGCATGGTTCATTAAAAACAACAAAAAACAAAAAACAAAACTCTTGCATTTTGAATCTTTTGTTGTACTAATGACTTTTTTTCTCTTTAGCATGGCTATCAAATATTGGCTAGCTTTTTTCTTCAGCCATTAACATTAGCTCAGGTTTTTGGAATCATCTGATCTTTAAGTTTAGCAACATTGTTCTAGAATAAAAGGGCTAAGTCTATCTGCCTTTTGTGAACAGGGAAAAAAATGGAATATAGGTCCATATGACAGTAAAAGAACAGGAGTCACCTTAGCAATTCTCGTTTGCTCTCGTTTTTATTTGATCATTGAATACGTTACCCCAAAAGCTTCCTCAGTGACCCTCGAGAAATTCTTTCCAGCAGAGACTGAGGAACACAAAAGACCAGAAGTTTCTTTATTATTTCTCAATTTAGAAAGAGCAAGATAGATATCATTTACATACAAAAGAGAGCAGTGAATGAAAAATATTCATTGTAGAAATAAAATACATTTCATCAAGCAAGCTAGAGAGATAGCCCTTGTTGGTTTAAGTGATGCAATGAAACTTAAAATGATAACTCAAGAAGCTAGCAGCAATAAGATGAGTTTCGACGTGACACAAGCTATTGATTTATAAGTAAGCCTCATTCTTAGATTCAAACTGATAACAACTGGACAAGCCCAGTCAAACATAGCTTTACTGGATGTACACATTGTTGGAAATAGTTTTTGTTTTTTAAAGATAACATTCCTGAGGATGCTTTTGCTGTCTTTCAAGGCATAAGAGTCAAATGAGTAGAGACAATCTGATGGAGGAAAAGAGTATCCTTGTGGGCTTGCCTGCCTTTTTTAAAATCCACCTATGGTTATACTCCCTTTGCAGTGTTTTACTATTCAGACTACACAGGGAGGGTATTTAAGTAACAGCACTTGCCATCCAGAGGGGATGATTAAATATTAATAATAGTAATAGAAATGTCTTTATGTTTCATATAAGGGGCAGCTAGTAGATACTACCAAAATATAAGAGCTCATTCAAGAGTCTATATGCCCACTCTAGAATCTTTTATGGGTCATATGAAATAATAAAATACATATCTCAGAATTTGATCTTCATAGAGTCAATGCACGTTCAGCATAATGCAAGATGATGGTCAAACTATGAATATTGCTCAATTTGCAAATCTGAGGTAAGGAATAAAGGGAATTCTGTGGTCCAATAAGTTTGAGAGTCAGACACTTTAATATGCCTAAGGTTACTCTCAAGCTCTAAGATGGGGACAAGATAGGGATACAGTGCTTTGGAAACTTATTTGATTAAGAAATTCTTTTCCTTTTCCAAGAGTATCTTATGGGTTAATTACACTGAAAAAAAACAAAACAAAACAAAACATGTTCCAGAATCTTGCTGAATTTTAATAAGTCCTATATGCTTTGCCCTCCCAAAGTCTTGCAAGATCTAGAGTTCCTCTTATCTGAAAATAAAATAAACAGGTTTAAAAGGAAGTGCTTTGTTGTTTTTATAGCTCTTTAAAAATGTCAATTTAATTGAAACATTGATTTGTTAAGAAGTAACCAGAGGAATTCAAGATACATGGAGAAGAATGTATAGTACAGTCTTCATAAGAGACGGGTCTTTGGGAGGTAAATTATTAAGCAGTGGCATTTTCTTCCCACAATTCTTAAGTGCAGCATGCTTCATACCCTTGTCAGGAGGCTTTGGGGTAGTTTTGTGATGTGTATGTATTGATGTGGATGTGTGCACATGTGTGTATTTGTGTATTCTGAGTTTTCGAATCTTTGATGAATCTAAACAGTGAGTTCCACAAGGGAAACGACCATCCGTTATCGTTTTTGTTTTCCTATACTGTAACTGTGCCTAGAACAAAGAAGAGCTCCAAAACAATGATTTAAACAGCTTCATCCAGCTCCTTTGCAAATCAGTATGTTTTGCATTCTACAGTTCACTAGATCATTTACATATGACATATAACATAACTTGATAAATATTTATTAAGTGCTTCATATGATCAGGCAATAACTAATTGCTAAGAAATCTCATATTATCACTTCCTATTTATTCAAGAGCTCAGAAAATTGGAGCACAATTTACTTCCTAATATGGAGGTAGTTTGAGTTTAGTAACTTCAATTAAGGACCTAAACAACTGTGAAAAAGCTACTACTGCAATAGCACTTAGTTTACTGAACGCTCTCCGCTTGATCAAGAGAAATTAAGACATTTATTCACCCTTAACCACCTAGAGAGCAATATATCAGAGCTATAATTACTGAATGGATAGGGACTTGTGGTCTTCTTTCCAGGTGAACAATAATAAATGAATGTCAATTTTAGCACAAGGGTTAGGGATTAAATATAAATAGCAGCTTACAAATATTTCAAGTACTAAAGGACATAGGGATGTCACACCAGAATTTCAGCTAGAGGGCTGGGGTGGTCACTGATGAGGCTGGGAACAAAATGTGATCATATGAGAGATGAGGGAATGGGTGCAGGTGAGAGTAGGTTAAGGTACATAAAATTGCAATAAATAAAAGTAGAGTAAAATTAGGGTTTGCAGTCTATTTACACTGCATCAGCAAAGGAATGAAGTTTAATAATATCTAAGAATGAGTCATGGGGATCCTCAGACAAAGATCCTTGCAACATTAATACATAGTACTTTCTATGTGAAAGCTCCTATTCTAAATTTTCTACATAAAATAATATTATACATATAAGTATATGTGCATATTTATAATACAAGGAAGATACCATCATTTTCTCTGAGGAATGAGAAACTGAAGCACCATGAGCTTAAGTCACTTCTCAGAGTCTTAGAGCAGAAGACAGAGCTAAGGATTCAAACAAGGCAATCTGCTTACAGTGTCTGAGCCCTACTCCAATGATGTGCTATTTCTCTTAATATATCCCTTCTAATATGGGTCCAGATAATTGTGTGAGGAGAAACTGAGCCCCTAGGCAGGGCAGAGAATCAGGAGACAAAGTAAGCCATTCCCTAATAATTAGCCAAGAAATTACAGCTTGTTTGATTATGTGTTTGTTTTTATTTTGAATTGATATATTAATAGCCCTGTTACCTATAGGAATAAAATAGACACAGAGAGTGTCATTTAAGGAGGTTTTGCTTAAGTTTTATTCTGCCAGCTGTAAAGGAAGGCTAGTAAGCAGGATGGAAGATGGTCAAGGGTTGGTCACAGAGTATCACACGAAAGCACACTCAATGCTCTCCTTCATGCGGTCACTGCACTATGGTTTCTCCCAATCAAATCAAATCAAAGAAATGACTGCATATGGTCAGCCCTCTCAAATGCTCCCACCTCTTCACCACATGTCAACTGTAAGTCTTTGGGAAAGCATTTGGACTAGTTTCATCAAATCCTTTTTCATTGTCTCATGATTGAAGAAACAGAAGGTCTTTATATTACTATCTTGTAAATTGGCTGATTAATAAATGATAAGAACTTTAAGAAAATGTATATGCCTGACTATAACAGCACAGGCAGAACCAGAACACTGAACTCATAGGTCATCAATCTCTTACCTGAATCAGAAAATACATTTTTGCTAGAACTGTTTTATATATATAAATAAAATATATATATATTATTCTTGAATTTAACACAAAACACAGTTCCAACCACATATATCATTTTCAACACCATTAGCAAAGTTTCAGGGGAAGGAGTAAGGAAGCATGTATTGAGCTCCTATTATTTACAAGAGTATAATAAACTTTCAGAAGTAAGTCAAACAAGTTTTAAAATGTACAAAGTAAAAAAAAATCATATTGATGAAAATGGAAAAAGACTTTTGATTCTATATTTCTAGTTCTTGAAAATTCTAAAACTAGTACTTTACAATAAAATGTCAGCTATATCCCCCTATATACTATCGCTTTAGATTATTTGTAGTTTCATCTCTCTAATCAGTCCCCTTATAGACAACAAACTCAGCATTAAAGTGAGCAAAAAGCACATTGATAATTGTGTGGTCTGCCAACCTTAGGCTCCTTTAGAAAAACCTTCCTGGGAGTTCCCTGGTGGTGCAGTGGCTTAGGGCTTTGGCGCTGGTGCTGTCAGCGCTGCAGCCTGGGTTCGATTCCCGGCCAGGGACCTACACACATACAAAAAAAAAAAGAAAAAGAAAAACCTTCCTGAAAACTATTTTAAAACTTTTAAATAGGCTATAATTAGAGCTTGTAAGACAACTAACATTTTTTAAGTTAGCAAGGCTCTTAAGGATTATTACACGATTGTTTTATATGTGTTAGAGAACCATTTATTTCCCCTGTATTAAAGCAATCGAAAATAAAATAATGGCTCCAACTCAGTAGAATATACTCCTAGCATAGATTACAGAGGGTAGTAGTGAGATGTGAGTCCTTGTCCACTACTAAGCAGCTTGTGTCCTGGGTAGGCTGACCAGACGTACCATTTTAAATGGGGCAGAAAACAACGGTACTCTCCTGTTTCAAACGGTAGGTATGGTCAGCCTACTGACACCTTGAATTTAGCCCAGTGACAAGCCTGATCTTACTGGTAATTTGAAATGGGCCAGTAATGTTGTTTTCTGTCTTGTCTGTATGTCTGGTCAGCCTAATACCGTGTGGGCAAGTTACCTCCCCTCTCTGCACATCAGTTCTTCACCAATGAAATGGAGAAAATAATGTAGAGCATAGTACCTCTAGCTAACAATATGGTATGATGCACTTTAAAATACTATAAGAGGGTAAGTCTCATATTAAGTATTCTTACCACAAAGAACAACAAAGAAGTAAAAAGCCCCAATAAAACCACAAAAGCATACAAAAAATTTTTGAAGGTGATGAATACGTTTAGTGCCTTTATTGGGGTGATAGTATTTCATGTATATGCATAAGTCCAAATTCAGCAAGTTGTTCTGCATTAAATGTGCACAATGTTTCATATCAACTGTACCTCAAAAAAGCTTAGAAAGAGACAGAAGGAAAAAATGGAGAAAATAATATCCCAACTTTATAGCATTACTTCTTGGAAAGGTAAAGTAAGGACTTGCATGTAATAAATGCCCAGTAATGGTTACTAATATGCTTTTATTGTTATTCTTAGTATTATTAGTGAATCTCTTACCACTTTTTTGCAATCTATGGCTTAAAAATTACAAAACACAAGCCCACTTGGATTAAAAAAAATTAAGCAACTTTCCCAACATCGTGTTTCAGAGCCCATGCTCTTTCTTCCACAGGAACTCTCCTCACTGTGCAAAGTGAGCCAGCATTCCTAATAGGGAGACCCCAAGAGACTCCCAGAAACTACGTGTCAAAATGAAAAGAAAATAGAATTGGAGTATTATAAGATTGGGTTAGTGTTGAGTGCCTTGAATTGCCTTTCTTTGGAAATGAGCAGGAAATTCTTTTCAATTCAGCTGGACTGACGTGGGCAAAGTTCAGCATCTGCTTCCTGCCCATTTTAGGCCATCCCCACTTTCCCAGAGACGTCTTCTTTCTTGAAGACTTCTCTGAGTTCTTGCTCCTAATTTTCAGTACCTGACTCAGCATACATCTGTACTCTACACTCAGATGGACTATGATATTAACGGTTACCAGTTGATCTTTCAATAGTCAATTTGGAAATAGCAACAAACACAGGACATATAGTCACCAACGGGGGTTTGAGGCTGAAATATATACTTAAGTCTTACGCTCTGAAATAGCATCTCTTAGATAGTTGCTGGTTCTCCCTCAACCCTTTAGCTCTAGAATTCTGTTACTATGACTTGTTGAAAATCTATATTATCTCAAAAGACAAAACAGAAAATACAGGTAAAAGAAAAGAAGAAAGCAAGGAGACAGCCCAAATTCTTCCCACCTAGAGACAACCATTGCTAGCCACTTGGTGCGTTGCTTTCCAGATCCTTTGATGTGAGATTATCTCTACCTTCCAAGGCATGGGTGTCCAATCTTTTGGCTTCCCTAGGCCATGCTGTAAGGAGAAGAATTGTCATGGGCCACCATAAAATGCCCTAACACTAACAATAGCCAATGAGCTAAAAACAAACAAACCAAAAAAAAAAACCAAAAAAAATCTCATAATGTTTTAAGAAAGTTTATGAATTTGTGTTAGACCACAGTGCAGGCCACAGGTTGGACAAATTTGTTCTAGGGCATGACAGTTCTTTACACAATCACATACAGTTATTAGAGCTTTTCTTTATTTTTTTCTCCAAGAAAAAAAGTTTAGAAACATCCTTTCTTCTTAGTATTAAATAGTGAGAGCCATCCAGATCCATTTCAATGTCACGTTGCCAGTAAAAGAAATAAGAGATGCTTTCTGTCCTCCAAAAACATTGTGATGAAGCAAGGTTTTGTATACCCAGCAGTTTCTCTTAACGGAACTTTGTCTGAGCCAGGAGTTTAAAGGTGAGGCATATTAAAATAGCTTAGAGCACTGACATATATTTAAAATTGGGCTCTATGTACTTATTTGACACACAGCTTTTGGGTAAAGGCATAACCAAGCTGAGGAAATTTCCACTATATTTTGCTTACCTTCCGTAGAGCAGTAGAATGAATTAGTTTAAAAACGTTATCAATGGAATGAATTCCATAACAAAAACTACAATAAGAATTCCTAACAAATAACTATTTCATCTTTCCTCATTTGCAAGATATAATAAATTGGTGAACTTTTTTTCTAATGAACACTATTCGATAAAAACATTGGAATAAAATAATGTAAGATGATGTGAAAGTCAAATTAGGGAGGCTCATTAAAATCTGTACATCTTCCAAGGAAATAGAGTGTTGAATAATTCATTCACTGTTTAACACATTTACCCTCACTTCAAAACCACGCAAACTGTTTTTATTACTGGATTTCATTTTTTTCATTTTGAAAAAGGATGATATATTTTTTTCACCTGTGAGACTCCAAAAATTTAAATGTAAAGTAATTACCATTGAGTTCCTGCTAATTAAATCAGCAAAGGAGATTTAGCTGACACTATGCTAGGTACTCAAATTAAGAGACTGTCTCATTGCATTAAACAGAGTGCCTTTATCATGGATAAGCTCTCAGCCTATTTATTTGCTATGACAGTTAAAGGATAAGGAAAATGAATCTTCCCAGTATTGTAGACAACAGATGCACAACTGTCTTGCTTCTAATTATCTGATCTACAAGTGTTGAAGCAGGGAGGATATAAACACTCTTGTCCTTAAACTGAACCAGAATATAATGAAATGTAAAGTAAGTTTTATTTCAATAACTCGCTAGTTACTAGTTGACTAGTCTTATCATCAAACTAAATAAAAAGAAGAAGAAATTTTAAGATGTGTGCATAGACATATGTAAGCTGTATTCAATCATGATTAAGCATCAGGGACTATAGAGTAACTTAAATCATAAAATATACATAAATTGAAACAACAAGGCTATCCTGTGCTTTTTAAAAATATGAAATATTCAGTAATTCTGTCACCAATTTCTTTTTAATACATTCATTTACTAGTTATTCATATTTATTGAATTCCTACACTATGCCAGTCACTATATTAAGTGCTATAAACATAACTATGAGGAGCAGCTATTCCTCTTGCCTCAAATCCTTCCTTGTAATGTACTTTATAGAAAATTTCTGAGAATTTTGTATATGAGTAGGGCAGGTATGAACTTACACATATAACTTAGAATCTCTTTCTGTTAAGGTATAAGTCTATTGTCTGACAGAGAAATTGTGTTTAAAAATCAGTGGCTAAATATACTTCTTACAGATTTCTAATTTTTAACATGCATTTTAGAGGTTTCTTGTTTGGTTTTTTTAGAACAAAAAATTAGTTTCAGAATTAACCACATTCACTGAAGTATTTTCTTCATATTTTTAAAGTGAACACCAATAGCTGATTTTTGAAACTTTTATATTCCTAGCATACAACCAGATCGCTCAAAAAAATAAATGATTTTCTTTTTAATGCATTTATCTGAAGTTAGCATATATTAACTTAATTCCACATGACTTTTATCTGCTACTTAGGATAATATATTAATATATCACGTAAATGCCTTCATTTTCGTGATAATGAAGCAAGAGCCAAGATAAAACAAATAATTCCCAATGATCCTGTAATAATTTCAACACCACCATGATTTAGAATTTGAGCAGTCAGGAATATAGATTTGTAGGGCAAAGGAATCAAATGATAAAAAGTTAGAAGTGATTTTAGCATTTATAATAAATATGTTCCTATAATTCTGCAGAAATATGCCTTTATGCCCTACAAAAATGGGAATGGATATAGTAATAAATCAACATTGCTATAGTGGTCTTAGACTTCATGCAAGCACCTAAAATAAATTGCATCTTACACCTAAGGAGCCTATTTCTCTCAGTCTTGACATTTTACAACCTTCTTTGACTGTTAAACTAGTTCAGTTAAGTTCAGCCTGGCAAATAAAAAATACTTTACAGGATTTTAATTATCAGGAGAATAAACTAGAGAAGAAATAAGCCCTTCAAATACCCCTTATGACCCCCATATTTATATAGCTTTCCCCAACTCTTCTGCTCCACTTCATTCATATATATATATATATATATATATATATATATATATATAAATAAAATAATTCATAACACATATCAGATTTTAAAAAGTGATTTACTGAATTCTGTTACATTCTATTCTAACGTATCTGAGTTTTTTCACATGTCTGAGGCCAGGACAGCTAAAGGATGTTCTGTAATGTCGTGATTATCTGCCCTGGGTTTGATGTTAGAAAATCCAGCATCAAAAACCTAACTCTGCTCCAATATAAATATAGATTTCTGGTTGTTACAAATACATTCTTCCCTTTCCTTTTTACTACAATCCTGATTTGCTGTAGTAGCAAAGCACTCAGATAAAAAGTTGTATTTTCCAGCCTTCTTTGCAATTACATGTGACTATGTGATATATTTTTGGTTGCTGCTTGTTAAGTGGGAGTTTTTAGATGAGGCTTCAGAAAGCATGTTTAAAATGGGACAAGGACTCAGCTGGCAAGAAACAGATGTTTCTCTATCTGAAAGGAAAATTAGATTCTAGAATTTAAGCAATGTCTTTGACTATGAAACAGCGGGCACAGTAGCTACAGCTGGGTTTGTAGAAAT
This sequence comes from Lyroderma lyra, assembly GCA_004026885.1. Taxonomy (NCBI): domain Eukaryota; kingdom Metazoa; phylum Chordata; class Mammalia; order Chiroptera; family Megadermatidae; genus Lyroderma; species Lyroderma lyra. The sequence continues at coordinate 80,706 of PVJL010004821.1, forward strand.
GTCAGTCCAAACTCCTGATTTCATCATGGAGTCATCACACTAGCCCTCAAACGCCTACTTCACACTTCTCTTTCTGTGATGAAAAAAATATGAAATTCTTATTCTATGTAAGTTACTGTTTATCTTTGTTTATTCTTTTTAGCCCCAATTCAATTGCCATCTAATACATTAGCTTTACCTTTATATTATTAAATCCAATCTGAATTTCAGTTCATTTTTGAAAAAGCTTCATTTATAAAATGAATATACCAATAATTACTTGAATAAGTGAAAAATCAAATAGGAACACGGAGGTAAAGGGCTTCTCACCACGCCTGCTACGGAATTTGCAGTCTATAAGTCACAATCGTTATCGTTAAGTGCTATTTGAGAGGCTGTGCTTTTCGTTTCCTTTTTTCATTTAGAATGTTCCCACTTGATTTGTTACACCTGAGCAACAAACCAGGCAAGCAAATATTGAATGACTTGATTTTAAGATAAGTATAATTATATGTCTTTGCATTTTTTTAATTCTTAAATCTAAAAATACACATAACCATTAGTTATAGGAATTATAAAATTATTTTGCTGGACATGTCAACAGGCATATATGGGATGCATTGCTTTTAGTTTTTCTAAAACTTCTGAATTTAGGCCTTCGAGAAATCCCAAGGGCACCTTTCTGTTTATCTCAAAATACTGAAGAAGAAAAAATGTGATTTAAAACTGATAAGCTGAAGCAATCATGAAAGAAAAGTAAAGAAAGGGAAGGGAAGGGAAGAGGAAGGAAGGGATTATGAGGCTAAGTTGAGTTTCCATGACTTTAAATGAACGTTTGGCTTTTGCAAAGCTCTAGAAAGGAATTGTTTCAGATAGACAAACAATCAAAAAGAATTACTGTAGTAAATTTATTAATAATTAGAAGTGACTATTTTCAGGAAACAGATCAGTCAAAATGAAAAAAAAGCCCAACGTATGAATCTCACATGTCACCATTTAAATTCCTTCTGTGGGACCCTATTGCTCTCAGGATGCGTCATTAGATACCACACACCTTATATGTAACCCTTGCTTACCTCTTCAGATGTCACCATGGACACACTTCATAAAATGTACTTAAAAACAGAACTTCAGGCAGCATCTGAGCCTTTCATGTTGCCTCATCTCAAACTGCCTTCTTCAAAGCCACTGCACTTATCCAGCACATGCTCATCTCCTCGCACCCTCTAACTCACTCTCATCTCTGGGAGCTCAGTGCAGGTGTTCATAGCTCTGTGAAATCTTTTTGATTTTAGGGTTGCCATTTAAACTACAGGATACCCAATTCAATTTGAGTTTTAGTTAAATGATAAATATTTTTAAATATTTGTAGTATGTCTCATGTAATTATATACACACTTTTATGTAGATTAAATGCTGTTTATCTGAGCTGCAAATGGAGCAGGGTATCCTGTGTCTGTCCATCTTAGTGCCCCAGTAGGACCTTCTGCATGCAGTGCTGTGGTCTGCTTCCCTCATAAACAACTATCTTGAAGGCACAAATTGCACCTCATTCCTTTCGTAGCCCCAACAGTTACGCGGTGTCTCACACACAGGGGAAGTTTAGCATTCATTCCTTCCTTTGACTCGAAGGCTTGCCATTTCTCACACAAAACATCAACTTCTCTCTAATTTGTCTTAACACAGATTTTCCTTTCATCTATTTAAAGGAGAAAATTTGAACTTTCTTTATGTATTTTTCAGGAGTAGAGAAACCCTGGACCTATTACATGTTTTCTGGTCTCATTTTATCTTATCGCACTGATATCCAGATTTCATCTTCAGAATTGAAGAGCAGCTTGAAATAAAAAGGCTCTTAGTCCTTGTTGGTAACTCAGCATGAAAAGAGGGCTGATTCCTCTTAGAATCCCTTACACCTGAGTGTCTATCATGAAACGTATCTTTCCTAACTAAGTAGGTGAAGAAAAAGACAATATGGCCAACTTTAGTGCCTTCAAATTCCTTGCTATTATACATTAAAAAGAAAAACTATGCTAGTTTCTTACTCACTGGTGAAGTAAAGATCCTTTCTGACAACAGGCTTTATGGGGACCATTCCTACTTTCCATGGTGACAATCAATCCTTACCCTATTTTTCTCTAGTTACAGCAGTCTTCCAGGATTTTAGACTAGATTTTATAGCACAGTGTACAAATATACTCAGAACAAATAATGTTTCTCCTTATTATCTAGAAACAGTTTTCTCACAGAGAAATGATTGCTGTGAAATGTCATAAAACTTCACAATTCTATATTGGCTTAAATTGTGGTCAACTATAACCTTCAGACTTCTTCTTAGTTTACTTTTCTGTTGTATTTATTTCTACACAGTTTTATTCCTAGGCAGTTATTCTAAATCACACACACACACACACACACACACACACCCATACACACATACATACACACACACACACACACACACACACCCATACACACATACATACATACATACACACACACACACACACACACACTCTCCTTTGGTTTTAAGTCTACTATTGTAAGTTCCCACCTAAATTTATTCTCCACATGTGGGAATAATTTTCTCATTTGTCAAACCTCTCTTGACTTTTTTCTCTATATTTCAGAATAATAATAACTATATCTAACATAGTGTTTTTGTAAACTGATGATCACACTCTCGAAATCTGTTTAAATCTTCCAAATTAAACTTGGCTTCTCCATAGATACACTAACTCAGGGCATGCATTCATAAAACTTTTATTTTAAATGAAAAAAATATGGTATACCAAGGGAAATAGTAATAATAGCTTGGTTTTTTTCTATCTGAAGTCCAAGAGCTATCCCATGGGCAAGTTCACCAAGGGTCACTGTGTTGGCGTAAGCCACCAAGATCTATGGGTATTCAAGGAATTTTGGTTTGAGAGGAGTTAAGGACACATCTGTCAAACTGGTTAAGCCAGTTGAAAACCATTAGGGAGGGGAGAAGGGGAAGGGGATGGGAGAGGAGGGAGGGGGAGCTAAATATACGGTGATGGAAAGAGAAGTCACCTTAAGTGGTGAACTTATTATATGAGTTGATAATGCAGTTGTAGAATTGTAGGCCTGAAACCTATGTAATCCTTGCTAACAGATGTCATCCCAATAAGTCTAACAATAAAAATAAATTTTAAAAAAACCATAAAGAAATTGACCCAGAGGGTTTCCAGGGAGTTTCCAATCTTACACAGTATATTTTAAATGTAACTGTCCTTACCTTGACTAAGAGTCAAAAAACCAGAAATGCAGGTATCCCCAGCTGCTCAGATAAAGGTAGAGCTTTGTTCAGTCTAGCTGTAAATCCACTGTCTCTACAACTTCACAGGCATGTTTCCTTTTGCCAATGTTTAAAAACAAACAAAAATAAAAACATGAATAGAAATTTTGTCTTATTAATAGAAAAAAAGCAGTTAACATGTTTATTTAAAATTTTACTAATCAATACCAACCATTATTCATGCCACTCAACCGGACAGAGCCATTATTATAAAATATGCTGCATTGTTAATTGTTTTTTCTCAGCTGTGTAATTGATACTCTTTTTTTTTTTTTTTGGTCAATATCTTAGATGTTTAGTATATCTTTATTTGGTACAAAATATGGAAGACAACATTTTCTTTTTACTATGTTGCTATTAATCTCTTTTGCTCACATTTTAAACTCATGCTTGCTTCTATTTGAGTGAATTCCAAAGAGAAGTTGTCTCATAGACCAGTCATCAGTGTCTGATTAAGATGGTGGTTCACCTGCTCCAATCTACTCAGAGCCTCTAGCCAGGCTATCCCTATGTCACTGGCTTGGGAAGACCATAATTGCACTCTATAATTCTCAATACATTACAATGCTAATTAATCTAGTACTCATATGCCCTCTCAAATAACCACAAGTATCAGCTGAGCACATATATACTCCTTGGCAACCACAGGACTAGATAATGGAAAAACAAAAACAATAGGGCTCCTGCTCTCACACTTCGTAGGCTGATAGAAAATACAGATAGTCAAGCAGGAAATTAGACAAGAGTGTGATAAATGCTGCCATAGTGGAATTTCTGATAGATTAAAGCACACAGGAGATACCTAAGGTTGGGTATGAGAGAAGACTTTCTGAAGGAAATGGTAGCTACAACATAAAGAATAAAGATAGATTGAAATAGACTGATGGAATAAAGATACAGAACATTCCAGGCAGAAGGATCAGAAACAGATTAGCAGATCTGAGAAAGTGAAATTAATACCATATGTTCTGAGAGAGACATGGAGAAAATAAAAGAATAAATGGGGGTGGGGAGGTTGGTTATAACTGTGTAAAGTATGCACAGGAGGAAGGCTCTAAGAGAAGAAGCTAGGGTAGGTAGTGAGTAACATAAAATCTTGGAGGGCCTGGTAAACAATGGTTAATGGTGACGAGAAATGTGACTTAAGTCAAGAGTGGGATTTGACAAAGCTCCCCAGTTTTCCAGGTTCCCACAAGTCAGCCACAGGGGAATGGTTGATATAACACAAACATGGTTCATATTAGTGCTGTTCTCTTAGATTACTGGTTCCCAAGTGGTGGTACACATACCCCTGGGCGTACATGCTGGGCCATTCAGAGGTACATGAAAAATAACTGGTCATGGTGAAAGAAACAAGTAAAATAAAAAATGCAAAACATTAGCTATGGAACAATGAATGCTAAGTTTGAGACACCATTAATGGAGAAACTTCAAAATTAGATCACATTAGCAAATGATTGGTGAAGGCATGGCTATGAACTCTTTCCCCAAATAGCTCTTCTACCCATCATTATGCAGTTTCAGAACAATCTAGTGTGATGCTTCTCGAAGTTCTCCAAACATACAAATACAACTGTAGCCAGACTGATCAGTTTAGCAATTGAGTAAAAGTAAATATGTTGTCTTTAGTCGTGATTCTTTTCCAGTATTTTTTTTTTACTAAATGGTTAATATAGTTTCAGTTATTACTGTCAGTGATTTTTAAGCATGTCAGTTATGGATCAGTGGTTGAAAAGAGGAATGATTAAAAACCCAAACCTTGATGTGGATTATAACCCATCGCCAAGTACTCTTCAACACGTGTCTGCAGCTACGAGTACACCCACACTGGGAGATAGTAAAAAGGTGCGGCCTCAGGTACTACAGAAAAGGAAGTACTCTGAACAGTATATTAAATATGGGTTCTCATTCATAGGGGTTGATGACTGTCCTAAGCCTTTTTGTGTGTTGTGTGTGGAGAAATATTATCCAATGGTTGCAACCCTCTCTACTCACATGACATTTAGAAACTAAACATCCCATACATAAAAACAAAGAAATACATTATTTTTGGTGCTTAGAAAAGCATCCATACATGATGTCAGGAAAGAAAGACAATGAAAATGCAGTTGAGGCTTCATACCGTATTGTTTGTCACACAGAGAAATGTGGTCAAAACCACACCATAGCTGAAGATGTAATGTCTACTTGTATTAAGGATACTGTTTTTTGGTGTGTGTTTGGAGAAGACAGTGTCCACAAAATCAATACTGTCTCTTTTGCAAACCATAAAATGTCTCGATGAATTCAGGAAATGTCTGATGATGTTGAAGCTGTACTACTAGATAGAATTAGAAAAAGCAAATTCTTTTCCATCCACGTCGATGAAAGTGTAGCTGTTGCTGATTTATCTATTTTGCTTGTCATCATGAGGTACTTGGTAGGAAATGAAATTGAGGAAAACCTGTTGCTTTGTTACCCATTGACAGAGCATACCACATGCAAAGGTATTTTTAATGCAATCAACGATTATTTCATTGAAAAGAACATTAGTTAGTTGAATTGTTGTGGTGTATGCACTGATGGAGGCAAGCCTACGTCAGGTTGTTTTATAGGCCTTCATGGCCAAATTAAAGAAGTAGCCCCCATGTACCATGGAGTCTCTGCTGCATTCATAGACCAAGTCTTGCATCCAAGCCTCTTCCTGGTGAACTGAAAGATGTTCTTGATGAGGCTGTAAAAGTTGAAAATTTAATTAAGTCACAACCACCAAAATTTCAGATTGTTTAAAGTACCGTGTGAAGAAATGAACATCATTCACAGCACATTCCTTTTACTTACGGATGTAAGGTGGTGTCTCATGACAATGTACTTACAGGGATATTTGAATTTAGACGCGAAGTCCAAGTTTTTGTTGAAAACTGTCATTTCCCTCTTGCTCCAAAGTTTCAGGACAGTGATTGGCTTCCAAGTCTTGCATATTTATCAGATATTTTTCTAGAAATAAAGAAACTCAACTTGGAACTTCAAAACAGCTCAGTCACCATATTCAAAGTAATCAACAAAATTGAGTCAATGATTAAAAAACTGGACTTTTAGAAAGGCATATTGAAAAAGATCAGCCTGAAGTTTCTGAAACTGCACAACTTTTTATCTGAGAACGACTTGCACCTATCCCAAAACGTGAAAGAGAATATTGTAAGTCAGTTGGTCAGTTGGAAGGCCTTAAAGTGTTTTGTTTTTGTAACTGCTTCTCTCAGCATGGAAAAGAAAACAACTGGATTGCAGATCCCTTCAATGAATAATTCTTCAAAGAAGCTAAACTTTCAATCAATGAAAATGAGCAGTTAATTGAATTTTCAACTGATTCTTCTTTAAATTTTGATTTAAAAAAAATAGTCTTATGACCTTCTAGGTAGATGTAGGTGAGGAGGAATATGAACAGCTCAGTGAGAAGGCACTCAAATACCTCTTGCCATTTACTTATAATGAACTAGTGGAAAGAGCTTTTTCTTCTTACATTTTCATAAAAAATAAGTACGCCAACACCTTAATGCAGGTCTGGATTTAAGACTGTATCTTTCATTTTTTGAGCCTGATTTCAAGAAATTCAGTATATCAAAACAAGCTCAACATTCTCACTAACAATAGTTCAATCACCAGTGATCTGCATAACAATTATTACAGACTTTTCACAAATAACACAAATAAATATTATTAAAAATAAATTAAAAGTTTGTCAAATACTTGATCATTTATATCAACATGTAACTGTTACAAATATTGTAAAATTAAATCTGTTATGTGTACTTTCAGTGTAATTTTTCTTTTCTAACTTATTCCCTCATTTCCACTACTTTACATTAAGATAGGCACTGAACAAAAGCGTCAGCTGTTTTAAAAACAAAGGGTACAATTCACAGGGAGGGGTTTAAAAAGGGTACACTAGTGGGAAAAGGTTGGGAACCACTGTCTTAGACTGTTAACTCTTCTGAGAGTGCCTTCTTTCATCTGTCTCTAAATTTCACACCCTCTTTGATGTGGTGAACATATCTCTTCCCTTATGAAATCTTTCAGTGAATTAACTGAAAAAATTCATTTTCTCCTATATCTGAGTCTATATTAATTTGCTTATTTTTTCCCTTATGTAGAAACCTGAACACATATTCCTAAACTGTATGTGTTTTAAACTTCATCTACTCATCCCAATAGACTAGCTTCTTGGAAACATGTCTTAACCATTTTAGAATCCCCTATAATATGGTTATTCATGACTTATAAATTAAATGACACTGACTAATTAGGCACAGGGAAAATGTTAAAAAAAAAACAGGTTATAGTTTTTCTTAAGACTTCTACATCATAGGAGAATGTTACTTCACCAAATGTGTAACCCTGTTTGAGGTGGGGTACTGGAAATTCACACTTTCTTTTCATAGTTATCTGATTCTCATTGTCAGTTTAGCTGATGCTACTGAACTATAATTTAGAATGTATTTTTTTCAGTTGAAAGAACACCATCCACCATTGATTAAAAAGCTAAAGGAAATACTAACTTGTAGGTAGATTGAACAGACAGCAAGACTCAAAGAAAAGCATTATATTTGCTTTTTAACAGCATTACCTTCTCAGGAAAATGAGATTAGCCAGGTATCTAAATACATTCCTTTAATCTGAATATGTCGGTTTACAATAATTTGAAAGTGACAATTCAACATATTTTGGGAACATAAGAAATACTTTTTTCTATTTAGATAAAGTTATTCCTTTGGATAATGATTATTCTTTGCTGATTAACAGAAGTTCAAGTTCCCATACGAGCAGCAAATAAACATAGAACGTCACTCTCTACCTACACTAAAATTTATAATTATTGATATGATCTCATTCTTTCCCTCTCTCTCTCATACACACACACACACACACACACACACACACACACACTCCCCAATGTGAATAGTATGTTTGTATCACTGAAGTTGAGAATTTATCACTGTAAAGGCAAGTGTACTTCATGTATAAGAAGAGTACTATAATGATAACAATTAGCATTAAAACTGCAAAGCCCTTTACATCTATCTCATTTTTTTGGTAACTATACAGAGTTATGTACTTTTGCTATTTCAATTTTGCAGTTGAACAAAAACTGAGGCGAAGACTTCTGAGATAAATTGTTCAAGGACACACAGCTAGAAAAGGGCAAAGCTAGAATGTGAACTCACGTCAGTATGACTTCTTACCAAGATACAGTAGGGTCTCAGTTAACCAACACCTGTGCCAGATATGGTTTCTTCAATTTTTTTTTTTTTTTGCCAGTTACTTGAGTTCCAGTTAATGGAGAAATCTATTGTATGACACCATTCTAGGCTCAACAACACCATGCAGTGAATAGCAGTGCTCCTCTACCAAGCCCGTGTTCTTACTTTATCACAAAAACAGTTTTTGAAAAGAAATTACACTCTTAACAAAATCAAAATCCAATCAGATTTGCATTCATTCTAGATGACTATGGCCTGAATGTATTCAGTGTCTCCCTGCCACCTTAATGAAAGCAATGTAAGTATAAAATGTAAAGAATAGGGGCCTGTGACTTTGTGCAGAAAGAAATTGTTTTTGCTTTTGCCTTTTTGTGAACAAATTCAGAGATGACATTCTCTATGAAAGAACCTGAGAGGATCTGATGTAGTTGGCAATCCCTCCCTTGTCTTGAACATATCTCTGTCAAAAGATAACCTAATAGTGGTGGGAAATTTACTACTGTCAAAGTTGACAGTTTTCATTTCTGGGTAGCACAAAAATTCTGCCTACAGTGGAGCACACACCCATCTCCCTAAACGTCTGCCATTTGATCTTGATTATACATACCATCATGAAGCCAGAGAGAAGAGTTTCTAACTTTTTAGTATGTGTTATCTTTCAAATACTTGAGGCGAAAGCAAGAAACATTGTCCCCTGCCATCTCATCTTTTCAGAGTAGACAGGTAAGAGAACTCACCTATTTTTCAAAATACGGTAGACTCTCAGTTAACTGGTACCCATAGGGATTGATAGATACTGGGAAAATGTACCTGTCACTCTCAATTGGTAAAACTCTAAAGCAACCAGTAAATAATTCGAGTATGTTTTGTGCCAGTTGCTTGAGCTCCAGGTAACTGAGAGTATACTGTAATGCTTTCAAAATGCCCTCCCTGTCCTCAGGGAATTCAGCCTTGGTTTCATTTTTCTTAAAACGCAGCAGGCAGAACTGAATAGGATACTGAAGACATATTTTGGCTAACCAAGTGAGAGGCCCAATCCCCTTTCTGAGATACTGTTTTTTATTAATTTCCCATTGAAGTATGTTAATTTTGTTGGCAACCAGCTAACACGGATGTGTAACTAAAATGTTTTCAACATGTACTACATGCAGAGCCCTATCTTCTACCTTGGCTGTTATAGGTCATTTTCTGACAGAGGCAAGATAAGGTACATACTAGTCTGCTTACATCCTTTTAGACTCTAATATTTTGATTAAAGACAATGAATAGCGAAGGCTGAGTCTTAGAAGCATTTTGGCACACAAACTCAGATTTTCCACTAGGCATTCATAAAATCAATAAGGGATGAGTTAATTAATAAAATATTTTAAAGAAAACAAACTTTAAAGGTTTGTGGAGTTTTTTTGGTAGTTTAGTATAAACAATAGGGATCAAATTTTATTTTCAAAGTACTCAAAATTAGGCTGAATTGAGACTGAGGAGAAACACTTAAAAACATTTTCTTAATAAGTACTAAATTGGTATTGTAAAGTTATCCACACAGTATAGAATATAACATTTCTTCACAAAACTATTTCACATTTTATTATTTCATGTCAAAAATATACTTTGTAAAAATTTTTTTAATTCTTAAACATGGTAAGGCATTTCAAAATAAGAAAAATTATTTAATGTGTTGCAATACCATAACCAAACAAATCAGACTATTCATTTGCTTGTTTTCTCTTAGTTTGATCCAAACACATGAATAATATAAATGTGTATTTTAAAATATTTTCTTTAATGCTACAACTATATTTCACAGGGTACATCTGATACCACATCATACACATATTCTGAGAATACTGGGGACATAAAAGCAATATCCTAGAAATTACAGCTTTGCCTACCCAGACCATTTCAGTTTTCTGAAGTTGCAATTCGCAATTTAGCTTTTCATGTTCTCCCTGTTGGCTCTTCAGACTGGATGCAGAAGCTAAAGCACAGCCATCAGCACTGTAGCATCACATTTACAAAGAAAAGCAAACACTGAACTCCCAGTCTTCTGTGCACTAAAGAGCAAATGTGCCGTGAGGAAAAGCCGTTCCCTGTGTGGCCCACATAGTCTTTCTTCTTCAGAACTGTGGAAAGAAATACTTTCAAGGTCCTTTCAGTCCCAAGAGAGCTATAGGACACTCATGACTACAGCAGTTTTTCTCGTCTTTTCTCATACAGAGAGAAATTGCCACTAAGGGAAATAGCCTTCCTCAATAACTGAAATGTGAAAATGGATTTTCAGCACTTAAAATGTAAAGGTGGGGGAGTGCACAGAAATTGGTGTGGGCAAGGATAGACTGTAGCCCAGCTCACAGCAGACATTTTCACTTACGTCTCTGGGTCTCTGAAATAATACACACTGAATGGTAAATGAACCTCCAAAAGTAAAAAATAGGAGAAAGAAGCCTAACTTTAAACCAAAGGATTTTTTTAAAAAGTTTCCTGCTATAAAACATATCTGGACTTATAGGGAGATTCTGCATAATAACCCAGAGCTTAAAGTGGTCTAATTTGCCTAAAGGTCTTCGTTAAAAATCAGGTCCTTATTAAAGATTTTGTAAGAGTAACATGATCGTTACAAAAATTTAAGAAGTTAGAGGTTAACATCAGACCCTGAGACATAAATGAAAAAAGATAAACTTTTAATCTGATGGGATGAAATGTATATATTTCTTATCTTATTTTTCATGGGATTGCTTCTAATATTGGAGGTAAAAAAAGGGTCTTCATTAAATGTGTGCTATGAATGAAGCACTGTCTACGGATTTTATCATTCATTCCTAATTAAGTGTATAAATATTCCCATTCTAAATTTAGGCTGTTTGATACAGGTCAACCAACTCAATCAAAATCAAATAGTTGGTAAATTTTACAGCTGAAATTTTAATTCAGATACATTGAAACTAACTCTCAAAATAATTTCGTTTTTTGATATGTAAAAACTAAATACACACATGTGCACACATGCACACACAAACACATTACTTAAAGATTAAAAGCGGGTTAGCAAACATTTTCTCTAAAACACCAGAAGGTAAATACTTATGGCCGCCTAAATGTATGAGCTACATCACTGCTACTCTGCATTGCCATTCTAATGGGAAGGCAGGCATGAATAATATGTAAACAAATGAGCATGGCTGGCCCAATAAAACTTTATTTACAAAAGAGATTGAAGACCAGATTTGGCCTTTAGCTGGTAATTTACCTACCTCTGGCTTAAAATACTATGAAAACTTTTGCCACAATAACATGAAAAAATAATTAAAATGTTAATATAACAAGGAATAATTGTGTGATAGAATTCAAAATTAAAAAGCATTAGAAAAACAACAGCAGCAGGTTAGTGTTAGAATAACCAACTTTGTAAAGTCTTCCTAATATTTTACCTATAGATTATGCAGTTTTTGAGAGATCAGCTGTTGTGAACTGCATTGAAAAGTAACAGAAACTCAAAAGCGGTAACATACAAAGTGAATTAAAACCAGAAATTAGAGACATGTGACCAACATGCAGAAAGGAAATCTCAAAAATACATGTGGTAAATATTGCAATTGTCTAGTATCTAAGGAACCAAGTAATTTCAACAAATGATTACTTCATATTATGGTGGATCAAAGGAGAAATTTTTGGATCACTAACTATTAATATACTTTCCCATTCAAGATAAAGTAAAAGCAACTGTATTTACATTCGCACCTGCAGCAGTTGAAAACAAACAGAAATATAAGACAATGGTTTTTAACATTGAACATCACACAGAGAATGATCCCTTAAAAAGTAGAAATAAATAAGGCAGGCGGGCCACATAATTGTCCCAGTTTATGGGCTGGAATTAATCCCAGGCTGCAACAGTGGTAGAGAAAACCCAGGTAGAGCATAGTGTTCTTGCTGAGTTGATGAAGGATAGCTGGGTGTCTGAGGAAGTCAAGGTGATTAGAGTTTTTTGTGTAGAAGACCACAGAAGAGAGGGCTACCCAGAAAGAACTCCAGAGATCTGCACAAAGGTCACCTTAGAGTCCTTACTTAGCTGAGAAATGATCAGTGTGTAAAAACAAATAAAAATAAAACAAAACAAAAAGACCTCATCTTCACAAGACAGCGGTTAGAGAACTCAAAAAGTTTTAGCTCAGTAGTATAGCAAAGGCAAAATTAATTCTTAACTCATAACTGACCTGGTCTCATCTAACAGATTTTAGAAGCAAGCTTCCAAAAGATCAAATATTTAAAAAATAACTTACTTTGTATCTGCATATAGAGAAGCAAGCAATCCATAATTGAATCAATAAAAACAGACTCAGGATAATAAAGATGATAGAATTAATAATCAAGAATATGAAAGTAGTCATTATAACTACATTTTGAATTACATATAGTTCAAGAAGGTAAGGAAAAGATTGACCAAATTGTACATAGAAATATAATAATATTTGTGAGAAATCAAACTTCTTGTGAAGTTGATCTTCCCTTTTCAATCAGAAACATTTAAAAATATACGCCATTGCATATTTGAATCCAACAAGAAATATTTTTACCCTTCAGATTTATCCTTCAGGACAGCGACATAACATGCTATCAAGCTGAGATGAGATGTCAAAAATTTTGCTTTATCGTTAACACCAGTTCTATTTTTTCCTTAGTAAGTCTTTCAATAAAAGCATATTTAGCATGAACTTCACTGTTCTTTACAAGAATTCTCTTTACTTACAATCTTTAAGTGCAGATACAATTTATCAGTTTCAAAAGTTTTGTGCTACTTTCAAGCATTCTTTGACTTAAAGTGAGGAGAGACCCAATCTCAGCAGCGGTGTGACAGCATCTGTCAAATCAGTTCCCTCCTGATTTGAATAAATAAATACAACTGGTTAAAAAAAAAGAATAAATACAACTGGTTAAAAAAAAAAAACAACTTTGAATTTTCGTGTTTATTTTTGTAGAAGCAATGGAGGCACAGCCACCTACTGGTAACATAACTCAGGAGCTAATCTTAAAATTCCACATGCAAAGAGCAATTGGAGGACAGCCTTGTCTATGTACTTTATAAACTTGTTCCTAATATGACTCTTTGGCATTAATTATCAAGTCAAAATAAATCTAAATCTGCAATATTTCAAATAGACTTTTCATGGACAATTATATTCAAAAGTTCAAGGGGCAATGATGTGATAGGAAATTTTAATTTATTGTTCAGTTTTTTTTTTTCTACTGGGTGATAAAAAAAGATCTCTGAGTTATAAGTATGGATGAATACTTAGATTCATTTTGGGTTATATATAAAGAAAATACAGTGCATGTGGTGTTAAGAATCTATACATGAAAAAGTCATGTGAGTATTAAAGTAGTTTGTCTTGCTCCAGACGACAAAATTAGAATAAATTAGTGAAAGCTATAGGAGGGTTTGTCGTAGCTGATTAAAAACTCAATTTACTATTTTAGAACTCTCCAGAAGTTTTAGATAGAGGCTGAATAGTTGAGTGGAATAGTTGTGTTCCATACAGGTGACTCAATAATGGGTAAGAAGTTGGAAACAATGAATTCAAACAGTTATGTATCTAAACATGGCTCTAATCAAGTAGTTTTCGCTACTTAATTTTGTCTATTTTGTAAAATTAGTTCTCTAGTTCTGTTAATCTAATCTAAAAGAATATGAATATTAGATTTTTTAGTTCAATATTTTAGCTCAAGGTAAAATGTTTTAAAATAACATAAAATGTAATCCCAAAAGTATTCTTTAAAGAAACATCCTAAGAAGAATTTTGCTTTATATTTTAAGAACAGAATCTATGCAGCTTCTATTTTAAAATTATTTCTTCCAAGATTCTCTTAGGATGATTTTTATAGGAATTACTAACAGAAGATATACCAGATGTGAGTCAGTGTAATGAGACTGATATATTGCATATCAAAGCAATAAAACCGATTCAGAGGTATTCACCCATAAACCCTACGTCATTGAAAAGATTTCATATAATAGTTGGAAAGTTAAAAAAAAATCACACAGACACAATTTTAGAAGTTCAATCATTCAGAAGAGTAATTCATAGGATTTTCTAAACCAGTGCTTAGATTTCTTCTCCTAATACCTCTTTTCTAAGCAGCTGCAATTTTGTTTCTTTATGTTATTCTGAATTTCCTAACTGATGCACCTAAAACTGCCTTCAATGGCAACATAAACAGTTAGATATTATGACCAAAATTTTTAGATAAAGTCCAACAATTGGTCTCATTTAAAGTCTACTTTAATAGAAGACAGAAAAGGCTCACAGCCTCATTGCTATTTCTGTTCTGTCTATCTACGCCTGTGTCTGTTTTCCAATACAATGGTGAGCCACATTTACATACTTCCTGCTAGACTGAGGGTGATTCCCAAGGGCTGGGACATCTATTTTTACCTTGGCAAGTCTCCCTCAGTTAGACACAGTCACTCCAATTTTAGAGTAAAACAAATGCATATTTAGTGTTTAGCAAATGCTTTCAGAATCTAGAGTTAATATAATTTCATGCACGCCAATATATTAATAAGCTTTCTATGTATTTATACTCAACACTATTTGATAGATTGGTATTTTTTGTGTTAAGTTTATATATGGCAGTAATGAATGAATGTAATAAATTTCCTGAGAGGAAAAATACTGTAAACTTGCTTTGTATTCTTCTAGGTGTTCCAGATACTAGAAAATACAATTTCTCTTTCATAAACATATTCATATGGAATAAATTGCAAAAGTAGAATTGTTACAGTATTTAAATAAGAAAGTTTAATAATATAGTTACAGTTTGTCTTCTCAAAAGTTATATCATTTAGCATTCTACCTTGACTTCCCTTGTGTATGTCTAGAATTCCCTCATGACCACTTACTAGGTCAGCATTAAATATTTTTTTAATTTACAAGTTTCTATGTGAAAAGAAGTACTACTTCTTTTATTTGTAATTCATGCACAATCAGAAGGGTTAAGAATATTTTATCTTTTTATAGTCTTGCAACTTTTCTACTCATATCTTTGACCAATTCTTCTATAAGAATATATGAAAATTTTAATAATTTTAAAGCATGATGGAAATGTGGAAGACCATTTGTTATGTTTTATAGAAGAACTGTGAAGAAATAAACAACCACAAAACTATGTTTAGCATATATGTGATAAGTACAAATAATTACTCTTGAGGAAAACTAACACATAGCTCAGCATGATATATATATATATATAAAACACAGCTTGGCTTATTTAAAAACAAAACTAGACAGCAAAATAAAGTTTCAAAGTGTAAACTAAAAAGCAAGGTAGACTCTACCTATATAGGGAAGAAAATTTATTGGGTGAGTTTTGCCTTAGAAAATGTGAGGAGAGAAGCAGTCCTTAAAAAAAAAGTCTCTAATTTTAATACCCACTCTCTCCTTATCAATATAAGTGTATCTATAATTTCAATATATACATGGTTGTTTTAAACGCAACATACTCCTAATAATATAGCTATCTTTGGACCAAGCCACAATAAGAGTTTTGACCTGTTTTGAAAACACATTCCAAGAAACTAAGTAAAACACTCAATTTAAAATTATGATAAAATGATTTTTACATATGCTTGTACATATATAAGTCTTTTCCAGAAACAGTCAATGTTTTTATTTTAGAAAGTTTGTATTTAATTTGTCATTAGCATTTTTAGCTACATCATTCTAGGGCCAATTTGATTATATCCAAACTGGCATAATAGCAGTGAAAAAGTCAACACATTGACTTGTTTCATAGTGCTTAGTACAAATTAAAGAGTCAAGGCTAATCTTTATGTAATTAAGATTTATGTGGTGGGAAATGTCTAAAGGGAAGTTTAGAAATTCAGTTGATTAGACTTCCAATGGTCTACATTACAAAAGATCAGCCAAAGAAATAGTCACTTCCACATTTTAACTCTTTCCTGATGACATTACCCAACATGTTGCTCAACACTGACTAAAGACAGTCTTACAAATAAATGTTTTACAGTTTAATGCCATACAAAAAACATTTTTTCTCTGTAGAAATCAATATGCCTTTTAAAATAATTATACCACTTGATTTATATTAGCCTACTGAATATTTCTATCTACAAAAATTTTCAGAAACAAATTTAATATTCAATCACTTTAGCTTGCAAGAATATTTCTCTCTCCTCTTTATGATCCTTACTTTTCTTGTTATTTTTCAAAATATAAATATGCATATATGTGCATATATGTGTATTTATTTTGTATATTAATTTAAACCTGAGTAATTGAAAATTAAAAAATCATAAAGATAAGTAAATGTGAAATAGGGCAACAGACCAATGTGTGTGTATATGTATGTGTTTATGAGTCTGTGTATGTTTGAGTGCTTGAAAATCAAAAAAAGGAAAAGCTAGGTAGGATTGGTGAGAAAGGTAAAGTGATTAGAAAGTACAAATTGGTAGTTATAAAATAGTCATGGGGATGTGAAATACACTGTGGGTACTATAGTCAATAATAGTGTAAAAACTAGGTACAGTGTCAGATGAGTACTATACTTAGTGGGGAATCACTTCATAAATTATATAAATGCCTCACCACTGTGCTGTATGCCTGAAACTAATATAAAATGATACTGAATGTGAACTATAAACTAAAAAATACATAGTCACAGAATGTAAAGTACAGCATAGGGAATATAGGCAGTGGTATTGTAATGGCTGTGTGCAGTGTCAGATAGTAAGTGTGTGTGTGTGTGTGTGTGTGTGTGTGTGTTTGAGAAAGAAAAACAGAGATAGATATAAAGATTAGACAATATGGTGATGGTAAAGTGATTCTTAGGTGCAGTAATTATCTTAGGTTCAGTAAACAAACATGTTTGTTTGTTTGTACTTCTCAGGGTGAGAAATCTGGAATAGATTTACTCTGTAAAATTGGTCTGAAGATTGTGTCATAATTATGTGCATAGGACTAAACCTAGAAGTACAACTGAAAAGTTCAATGAGCTTCTGGTTGTCAAAAGTATAATCATAGGACTAAATTGACTCTATTTATTGAACTTTTCACCTTCTCCCAATGTATTATATAAACACAGTGTCCTAGCAGTAGAGACATTGTTTAGAGGTAACCTGAGAATATGGAAAATCTGATTATTTTCTCAAATATATATGTATTTAGCACACATGCCAGCCTCTTGCAAACGATCCACACAGAGCACTAAGAGTTCTAAGACTTAGATCCTGCCCTCAAAGACTCTCTGCCTAATTGAGGAGTTTCCACTTATTCCACATGTCTGAGATTTGCTTATAGGTACGATTAACATTGCCTGGAGCTATATTTATAACTTTAGGTCACATCACTGGACACATGTATCTGAGTTTTACTACTTTCAGAAAAATGGAAAAACACCCAACAATTTGACACAGAAATGATAAAGAGTTAGTTTCTAGAATTAAGTTCATAAAACATATTAACAGTCATGCCAAAGTCTGTATTTTCTGACATAAAATGACATATGTCACAATATCATGATATGATATTTGACACAACTTAAAGACAAATAAACTGATGATGATATGATGTCATTGATGACATCAAGGAATGTAAGGTGTTTCTATGATTTTCTCTCATTGCACATTCTCCCATGTGAGACTTTTCCAGGAAAATTTAAAGACTTTTATTAAAACCTGGTATTTCATCCATTATAATACAAAATCAAAACAGAACACTGAACTAGCTACTAGCTACTCAAAGCAAGTTATTATGTGAAATCTAATTTGCTTTTATTTATTTTTTCTTACAATACAGAATAATATTTCCATCATTTTAGTAGACTGAGATGACAGATTAGTGGCAAAGAGAAAATAGCCATCCTAGGAATATTTTAAACATTCTTTTCCAGAAAAGCAAATAAAACAAAACAAAAACTCTTACTGGCATATTAATGGATTCTAAATATGGGAAAAATAAATTTCTATAATTTGACTCTTCAAGAATGGTATAAAGCTGATCACAAATAATGAATGTGTATAGTCACATGACGTGGATATGGACGCCTTACTTTGTGAACACACATAGGAAAAACTAGCTCAAATTTCCTTGAGAGTGTTTCAGAAAAGTTGAATTAAAACTGGTTCCAACGTCACAACCTATTTACTTGACACTAAGATTAAATTAGGAGCCAGAAAAAGAGGAGTCTAGACATCACCAACACACGAAGTCTGTCTAGAAAGTATCCAGCTAAGTAATATGAAAAATAGAAGCATTTATTGAAGAAGATAGAAGATACAAGAAATATTGTACATAGGACAATGACACCTCACTAGGCTGACCAGACGTACCATTTGAAATGGGATGGGACAGTGCACATTTTCACTCAAGGGCATCTAGTGCCCCCACTGACCAGTATGGTGAAGTTGTCATTGTTCACACATGCACATACCAGTCCACTCTCCTTGGCTGCCAGGTTACATCGATGTTGTACACACTATTCTTGTTTTGTGAGAACAACGGCTGGCCTTTTTCTGAACAGGCCTGATATAATATTTCCTTACAATAGAATACAAATAATCATGTGGTGTGATTGCTAAAGGTCAGAGGGCCCAGGAAAGACCTCTAAATTGACTCCCACTGGGAGGATTCTACCCTGCCATACGCATACAGCATCTGCTTGATGCAAAACTCATGAAAAGTTGGTGGAATTTCACTTCTTCCCTGTGATGTCTCTCCCCTTAGCAAGTCATTTAAAATTTAATTCAGAGGAACCAACAGTAGAACCACAGCTTAAAGGAACAAAAGACATTAACTAGGATAAAACACAAGCCGTCTGAAACACCCCATGGTTTAGTTCATCAAAAACTAAAGAGCAGTTCATTTTACTTTTTCTTTTAATATCTAAACTCTTTCCTTTTGAAATGAATGATAGGCTCACTTGTCATAGCAAATTAATACTTCTACAGAATGAAGTTATTAGGAAAGCACAGTCACTCTATGCTACATCTATTAAACTGATTTATGCTTACTTTCTTCTACCACAATTATTTGTGCATGCCTTAAATGAGTTTCTATATTGGTTACTTACTCATGTCATTAAACTGCATTTTACTGAATTTACTTCCCATCTCCTGAGGGGAAGAGACAATTGTCAAGATTAAATGGTTTTCTCTATCTCTGTGGAATTTGCCAGTTTAAAAAGCAAAATGCTTGGCTTTTGCAGAAGGCTAAATATTGAGCTTTCCTGCAGGACAACAAAGAAAACCTGACGGGGGGCCTAATGCATGTTCACTATGCAGAAGATTACAGAGAGATCAGTGCAATAGTGCTTCAGCTATGAAAGTTGTTATGGAAAAGGTGGAAATGGGCAAACCCAGAAAATTATGTAAAATTTCATAAATTAAGAGATTTTATCCTCATTTCTATAGGCAGAAAGAACAGGGTCTCAAGGAGAGGGAGAGGAAAGGAAAAAGGATGTGAGGTGAGACAAAAGAAGGAGATGAGATTATCTTTAGGAAAAGGTGAGCTACCAGACTGTCCAGGGCTGGATTCTGGGGGCTGAGAGCAGATCCAGGACACCACGTTGCCCCTTAGGTCAACTTGAGCTAATTATAATAGATTATAATATTATTAGCATTGCAAACAAGGAAAACCTCCATCCCCTGTGTTGCCATGACAGTTCCAACAAGAGCCAAATAAGGACAAAAATCCCTCCTCCCTGCAGGAAGGAGTGGTCAGCGAAGACCCACTTGGGACTGCCTGTAACGCCACCTCTGAATATTTTGTGCCCTCATTTTAATAAAATCTTAAGTTTCTTTGTATTTCTGGGCGCTTGAGTCCTTTCTGGGCCTGTCCACTCTGCATTTTGAGAGTGCATTTTATTTCTTTCAATAAATCCTCTGCTTGTTCGGCTGCCTTGGCTTTGTTTGTGGGGCTCAGTTTGGTACATCCTAGAACTCCTCCTGTTGATGTTTACCAAGAACCCCTGTTCTCCAGTAACACCTGTAGTTGTAATATTATTATTTGATGACTGTCATCTTTCTATTTGCAGTTAACACATTTCTCTACTTCAAAATAATGCTAAACTTTTGCCCTACCAAATAAACAATAGTAAATATTGATCAATATCATATCTTTTTGAATCAAGAAACTCAACCTAACATTCCCCAAATTTGAAAAGAACTTAGCACTTAGCTAATCATGAACATTGCTTTACATAAACCTTAGGTTAAAAGTCTTGAGCTGGAAAATCTCCTGTTTGGTGACCACTGATGAGCTAAGCAGTTTTTAACAGCAGGAAAATACACTTGCTATTAATACTGCAACGAGGCTGACCGGACGTTCCAAAAAACAAAGATACCATCCCATTTACAATGATAGATCTGGTCAGCTCAGCTACAACAGTTCTTGTAAACCATTCCTTATTATTAACTGTCATGCAAACTACTGTAACTAGCCTGCTTATTAGCTATATGCATATAAGAACTCTTGAAGGAAAAGGACAAGAACAGGAGAAGGTAAAAGGGGAGAACGAGAGACAGTCATAAAAAAAAGGAGGAGGAGGAACAGGGGGGGAGGAGAAGGGTGGACTTCCATTAGAGTCGATCCCAAAGATGTGGAAACGAGGACCTAGAGAGGGAATACAATCTGTCCACAAACTACAGAAGATAGTGCAAGGGCTGACACCAAGTGCAATTTGCCTGGCTTCACACTCATTCCAGGGGTTCTCTTGATACTGTGAAGATTCCCAATTCAAAGATGCACACACATTGTGTACTCTGATACACAGTTATGAAAACCATAAAATAGGATGGAATCTGGTAGAAATTATTCCCTATGTAATGATCATTGTATTTCTCTAATTTATTTTATTTTTAATGTGTCTCTGTTAGCATCAGATAATTATGGACTTGTAAAAAAAAATCTCTTGCTCAAATGTGTTTTAAAATTTTCATAACAGAACAAAAAGGCTAATTGATGCTCTAAAAATTGCTGAGGCATAAAGTGTAGCCACAATGTGTCAAGATGGTTAAGGGATTGGCACAAATCAGTTTTCAATGAGTAACCCTAGGTGCAAAGTGTCTAGAGGTACATCTTCTAGTTGAAAGAAACCATCCACACGAGTCAGATCTGTGACACTTTCTTAGCTAGGAAAGTCAAAAATCATCTCAAGCTCAAATGTGCTCTCTAGACCTACGAAACCTTTAAAACTGCAAACAATTCTGACTTTTAGATCCCTGAGGTTAAGAACCTCTCCATCCTACCTTAGTGCCCTACTCACCAAGTCTAAGAGGTAAGTGTTGGGTTAAAGGTGCATTATGTTACTTATTTTGTTTAATCCCTAGAGATGACTGCAATAATACATAGTAAGTAACGATCCCAAAAGGAAGAATTGCCTCTGTCCTATTATTATTGGTAGAGAAACTGAAAATAGTGTTATTGCTTTCAATAAAAAGCTGGGCAGGCTATATTAATGTCACAAGACGTATACTTCACAAAGAGTATTACCAGAGATAATGAGGGAAGTTTCATAAAGATAAAGTTGTCAATTTATCAAAAAGACAAACCTAAGAAAGCTTGCCCCTCGATAGGTGCTTCAAAAAAGATGAAGAAAAAAATTGACACTACTAAGTCCTCAATCCATAGTTGGGGATTTTTAGAAGAATGCAGGAACTTTGAATAATACTATCACGGAAATTAATGTAATTATGTTTACGGATTACTTAACACACCAAATGCAAGCAAACACAGACATACACGCGCACAGTCTTTTCAGGTACACATGGAATATTCCCCAAGATAGATCATATGCTGGACAATAAAATATGTATCAATACATTTACATGATTAAAATCATAAAGAGTATATTCTCTGGAAAAAATGAATTAAACAAGAAATCAATAACAAAAATATATTAGCAAATTGCAAAAGGATTGGAAATTAAGAATGCTTCTAAATAATCAGGAATCTAAGAAGAAACCACAAGAAAAACTAGGCAATATTTTCATTTGAATTAAAAAAAAAATTCATGAAGGAAAGTTAAAGCAATGTTTAGAGCAAAATTTATACTTAGGTTTAATACTTAGAAATAATTTAGAAGCTTCCACCTTAAGAAGCAATAAAATAAAGAGCAAAAGAAGCAAAGTAAGTAGAAGAAAGAAAATAAAGATAAAAGTGGGAGTAAATGAACTAAAAACAACAAACAGGAAGGAAAATGAACATAACCAACAGCAGTTTAAAATCCCCACTAAGACTGATTAATAAAATAAGAAAATTATGAATAAGAAAATATGGATATTATTTCTGCAAATATTATAATTTCAAAAGAAAATAGTATGAACATCTTTATACTAAAAAAGGAATAACTTAGGTGTAATGGACAGTCTTTTTTGATGGGCACAAACTTATTAAAATGAATACAACAACAAATATAAAATCTCTATCTATATCTATTGAAAAGTGAATTTTTGTAAAAGTCTTTTTTTCAAAGAAAACACTAGGCCCAAACTGATTCACAGTTACATTCCATTAAGCATTTAGGAATGAAATAATGCCAATCTTATAAAAATTCTTTCCAAAAATAGAAAAAAAAAAAACATATCACTTTACAAGTTATTTTCTGAGCCCAACAGAATACTGATACAAAACCTGAAAGAAATATTACAACAAAAGAAAAGTACAAACCAATACCACTCATGAATATAACACGAAATTGTCAACAGAACATTAAAAATAAAATCTAACAATATATAAAATGAGGAGGTATTATGACCTAATTGAGTTAATCCCAGTAATACAAAGTTGTTTCAATACTCACATATAAATCTATATAATTCACCACAATAACAGTATAAATAAGAAGTGTCATATGATTATCAGAATGGATGCAATAAATGAGAAAATATAACATCCATTTATTAAAAACGCTCAGCAAAAATAAGAAAAGAAACACGGTCAGTCTAGTGAAGGGGATTTATAGCTAAGACATACTTAATGAGGAAATATTAGACAATTTCTCTCAGAGATTGTGCAAAAGAAAGTTCCTCACTTCTATGCAGCATTATATTAGTGATACTGGTCAGTGACATAAGGCAAGAAAAAAAAAGAAGTCCATAACAATTGAAAAGAAAAACAAACAGCTATATTTATTCCCAGACAAGATGGTTGCGTATGTAGACACTTTTAACAATTCAGCAACAGATGAAGACATAATAGGCAAATGTTACAGGGTTGAAGGATACAAAGTAACATTAAAATTTTTATCATAGTTTTATAAATTAGCAACAAATTGGAAAATAAAATTTAAAACATGTCATTTGCAACATCATTAAAAAAGGCCAAATGGTTTAAAGTTAACCAAAAATGTGCAAACTTATCACATTAAATGTTATAAAATATTGCAGAGAAAAATAAAAGAGCTATGTAAGTGGAAAGATATACCAAGCTCATTGCTTGGAGGATATATATCTTGTTAGAGAGTCAATTCTTCCCAAACTCTTCTGGAGATCCAAAGCTATCTGGATCAAATTCCAATAGACACTTTGTAAGAGCTAATAAAATTACTCTAAAATACTGGGAGTGTCAAAAATGTATACACATTTTAAGGGATGTTATCTATATATTACTTTTTGAAGTTGAATTGAATTGGGGTAGTAATGTTTAGTATGACAATCCTTCAAAAGAGGGTATGTGTCACCATGCAACAGGCAGGACAGTCAAAGAAAATGGAGGAAGTACAGTTGTCACTCCAGGAGCACAAGATCGTTTTGAAGTAGTATCTGAAATTTGAGAATGTTCTCCTGATGTAACAACCCTTGACTTGTACCTATGGGGGACCTTAAAGGATATGGTGTACCACAGAAAACCGGCTACACTGGTGGTAGTTCAGGAAGAAATTAAAACAGCATGCACAGTGATACAAGTGGGCACTTTGGTCACTGTTGCTCAAGCAGTAGTTCGCCATAATCAGAAGTGTCCGGATGCCGATAGTAACCACTTTGAGCACCTCTTGTAATTGCAGAAGTCAAACATGATGTGTATTCATCTTTTGTTATCACTATATATTGAGTATTACAATTTTAATACAGTTTTTTCCTTTCTTAAAGTGTGTATAAATATTTTTGGCACCCTCTGTATATGTCAATATATAAATGAGTTAGAAAAGCCAAAACATTTTGAGAAAGAAAAATAAATTTTAGGCCTTACACCACCTAATTTCAAAAATTTCTACAAACTATATTAAAAAATGTAACCTAAAGGATTATCATAAGGATATACAAATGACCGATCAATGAAACAAAATCATACTTCCAAATACAGACCCACACAATTATGGTCCAAGGTTTTTCAACAAATGCAAGCCACTGGAAAAATTATTATTTTTAGCAAATAATATTGAAATTATTTTTTGGATATCTACATGGAAAAATAAATCAAGCAAACCAATTTAAAAAATCTGACTCCTATTTTTTGCCAAACACAAAAAAATTAATTTGAGTTGAATCATAGGCCTAAAGAGAAAGGTATAAATAATAATGTTTCTGTAAGTGAATATATAAAATAGTTTTATGACCCTGTATAATGCAAGTGTGTTAGATAAGTAAACTAGAGCACTGACCATTAAAAATGGTATACTGGACTTCAAAATAAAAAAAGAAAACTTTTTTTGCAAAGGGCATAATAAATAAAATGAAAAGACAAACCACAGAGTAGAATTGCTAAAATTAAAAAGGTCTAAGAAAATCTTTCGTAAATGGAATCCATCAACAAAATGAAAAGACATCCTACTGAGTAGGAGAAGATATTTGCTAATGATACATCGGCTAAAGGGTTAATATCCAAAATTTATAAAAACTCATACATCTCAACACCAAATGAATAATTCAACAGAAAATTGGGCAAAGAACCTGAATAGCCATGTCTCCAAAGAGCACAGAGATGGCCAATAGGCATATGAAAAAAAGCTCAGTGTCACTAATCATCAGAGAAATGCAAATTAAAACCACAAAGAAATACCACCTCACACCCATCAGAATGGCTATCATCAATAAATCAACAAGTGTTGGTGAGGATGTGGAGAAAAGGGGACCCTTGTGCACTGTTGTTGAGATTGCAATTTGGTGCAGCCAAATTGCAATGGAAATAGTTTAGAGGTTCCTCAAAAAATGAAATAGAGAACAACCTTATGACCCAGCAATTCCACTCTGGGTATTTATCTAAAGAAATCCAAAACACTAATTTTAAAAGATATAGACACTCTTTACTTAATGACCTACAACTAGGTCATTAAGTGAATTGGTCAATAAGCGAGGAGCTGAAGGGCAGATGTCCGTCTTGTGTGTTGCGGCACCATAGAGTATGTATTTTTCAAAAGAGATAACATGACACCACACCTATAAATGAAATACGTAGTCTTGGGTGATTGTGAACCCTTCGTGGGGCAAATACTAACCAACTCTGAGAAAGGGGGGTTCTGAGACACAGACTGAGAAAGGGAATTCCTCATGCTGGTCATAAGTCTAAGCAGTTGTTAAACAGGTAGGTTGTTCAGTGAGGAGTGGTTTTATGCACTCCTATGTTCACTGCAATGTTATTTACAATAGCCAACATGTGGAAGCAAACTAAGTTAACATCAATAGACAACTGGATAAAGAAAATGTGGTTCTACTATACGCAATGGAACATTACTCAGCTGCTAAAAAAAATGAAATCTTACTGTTTGCAATAACATGGATGGACCTAGGAGGCATTATGCTGAGTGGAGTAGGACGAACAGGAAAAGACAAATATATCATCTGAATTATGGGATCTAAAAAACAAAATAAACACATGAAACAGAACGGATTCATAGACACAGAGAACAAACTGATGGTTGCCAGAGGGAAGAAAGTTTGAGGGATGGGTGAAAAAGGAGGATTAAGAAGTAGAAATTGGTAGTTCTGAATTAGTCACAGGACTATAAAGTACAGAGAATCTAGTCAATAATACTGTAATAACTATATACAGTGCCAGGTGGGTACTAGGACTTATCTGGGGATCACTTTGTAAATTATATAAATGTCTAACCACTAGGCTGTATTCCCAAAAGTAATATAAAATAATATTGAATGTCAACTGTAATTGAAAAGATTAAAATAACAAGCACTGTTGAAGAGGTGGAGCAGCTAGACCTCTTGTATCTCTCTGATCAGAGTAAAAAGTGGTGCAAACACTTTCGAAAAGCGGCCTGTGTTTCATAATCTTAAACTACGTTATTTTATACTGCAGCAATTCCAATCATACGTGTACAAGAACGTTCTTGGCAACTTTATTTATAAAAGGCAACAACTGGAAACAATGGTAATGTTCATGAACAAGTAAGAGGGTAGAACAATGGCTGGTTTATTCATACCATGGCATAGCACTCAACATGAAAAGGAGCCAACTGCTGATTCAGAAAATTGGATGACTGAGAGTTTTTATCGTGTGAAAGAAGCTGGATATGAAAGGGTATATACTACATGATTTCATTTATAAAAACTTAAAGAACAGACAATCCGTGGTGATAGAATTAAGAAGTTTTTACTTTTAAGGGGGTGGTGCCAGAAATGGGACACTTGGGGAATTTCTGGAGTGATGTAAATATTCTGTATCTTAATTTACATAGAGTTGCCGAAACTCATTGGGCTGTGTACTTAAAATGTGTATGTTCCTGTCTATGTAACTCACACTTTCTGAAGGTCCCACCGGGAGTCAGTGAGAGAACATCAGTACTCACCGTGTTTCTCCAAGTGGCCGTGGTTGCTGTTAGTTTGCCTGAGGTCAGAGGACACCCACGTGCGTGCAGTCTCTCACCAGAGAAGCCTTCCCCAAAGTTAAAACAGGTCATTGCAGGGGTGCAGGGACATTATTTTGTAAAAGGTTGTAGGTATTCTAGAACCTCCCTGCTTTCTCAGGCTCCCTATACCCTCAAATCGGATGCCTGTGTCGGAAGGCCTTCGTAGGGGCATTCCCCGGCAGCAATTTCCTCCTTTTACATAGATTCGATCCATTTCCTGGATTTCTGCCGCCCTTAGCCTGCTCGGTCGCTCTTAGGGCTGCAGAGACGCTGTTGTCTCTGGTGAGAAAAGCCCTCGTTCCTGCCCAGGAAGCGGTCCTGGGACTTCCCCCGAACGGCTGGCGGCCACGGTGGACCGGAGAGACCCCCCAAGGCCGGTGACGCGCACAGCTGACATGTCTGCCTTTGACCCCCACAGGTGACCTGCGTTAGGATAAACCTCTCACCTGCCGCGCCCCCGGGCTCAGGTCCCTCACGCTCCTGGACTCACCTGGTGCCGAGGACCAGCTGGCAGCAGGTCGTGCGCGGGGCTGAACTTCCTGCTGTCGCCTGCCGGGGTCCTCCTGCCCTCGCTGCCTCCGCTCTCCCCCCTCCTGCAGGTCCTGCGGCTGCTCGGCGCCCGGCCCAGCACCCGGCCGGCGGTGAGCCCCCTCCCCACGGGCGGGCGGACAAGAGCGGATTCACCCACCAACGCCTCCCGAACCCAAGGGCGCGGAGCGGGAATCCGGGAGTGATGTCGTGGGTGGCCGAGGGCAGCCCGGCGGGAGGGGGTGGTGGTCCGCGCAGCCTCCGGAGCCTGGTCCCCAGGGACGGCCCCGCGCGCTCTGGTCACCGCGGCTCTCGGCTCACGCGCCTGCACACCAGCCGGGGTTGGTCTGCCCCTCCCACCGAGGCTGGCAAGGCCCGGGCGGGGGCGAGGAGAAGCCCCGTGTGCCCTCGGCGAGCCTGAGCCCTGGGGAAGGCCGGCCGACGCTCAGAGTCGCAGCCGGGTGTCCCGCACCCGGGGACACGCTGTTTGGAAGGACAGTGTTCTAGAGAAGACGTTAAAAATACTGTTGTGATTTAAAAGGCGCAGCGAGCTGCCTGGTGCTAAAGGTGGTGAGGAAGCTGGCGAACAGGACGGCCAGCCCGGGCTCCTTTCCTCAGGTGAGACTCAGCACACGGACCGAACTGAAGAAAAGTAAATCAGTAAATGACAGACAGGTGAGACCGCCGCACTGGGGTTACTGCGTTTTGTACATTTTTATATCGGTCCCACGTGTCCTGTAAGAGCGCAGCACTCTCGGGGACACGCGAGCACACGGTGACGGAAAAAGAGATGCGCCTGGGCGTGAGCACACAGGCAACACGGAGACGATGAAGGCCTGGGGCCTATGTAATTCTACCAACCAATGTCACCCCAATAACATTAATTTAAATAAATAATTAATCTTTAGTTTTAAAAAATGAATGTAGCACTCCATGACTTTTATTGTGCAAAATAAATAAACTTGGAAAAATAAGTCTCGGTTTTTTGTTTTTTTTTTTAAATATCCAAGTTATTTGTTGAGGCAAAGGCATATCCTCTCCTTTCCAAAGCTTTATTTTGAAGAGAAGCAGTTTGGTTAACCTATTGCTTTCTATCTCTTAATGAGTATTAAATTTAAAACAAAATGCAGAGCAGACATATGCTTTTAGTCGTCCAGACCATTGAAGTATGTTAGGAGTTTTGAAAGCTAAATTCCTGCCCTTGGGGAACAGTAGAATCCACAACACATATAATTAGGCATATACAAATGAACTCACATGTGATTTGCATGGTATTTGGGAGGAAAAACGACAGCACACTTCGCTAAAACTGGACTCAGGAGACTTGCACTTCCAGGAAGATGGAGACTTTCATGTTCATTTACTTCTGAATTTAAAATTACTTTCAGAGGTAATTTTGTTTATTCTTCTCAAGATACAAATAAAACCCCTGATCATCACACACACACACACACACACACACACACACACACACGAAACGTAAAAAGACTCTTACAGGCAAGACTATAAAAGTTTATCACTGGGGACATCTTTGCTGTGATGAAGTTCTGTATCTTCCTTGCAGTTACCAGTCGCCCCTCATGATTAAAATGAGAAGGAATGTTTTATTGGTTTCCTGTGGCTGCACACACCAATGATCACAAACTGGGATGGCTTAAAACAACATAAATTTATTCTCTCACCATTCTGGAGGACAGAAATCCAAAATCAGTATTACTAGGCTGAAATCAAGGTGTTGGCAAGGCTGCACGCCCTCCAGGGGTCCTAGGGGAGAATTCATTAGTTCCTGTTTTAGTGGCTGATGATTACATACATCACTTATGCTTCTTTGCACCACCACTGCCTTCTCCACTATGTTTGTGGATAATCACCCTTAGCCTCTCTCTTTGACTGTGATAACATTGAGGGCCTGGGTAATCCAGAATAAACTCCTTCTTTCAGGATCCTTAATTTAGTCACATTTTGCGTTACAGTCACTGCTCACTTAATGACCTACCTGTTTAACGACCAGTTCTCCAACACTGGGAATGCCTTTTCAGTCTTTGCCTCCTTGAGTATTTGGTTAGTATTCACTACAGGAAGCGTGTGCAATCGCATAGGACTATGCATTTCATCTGTAAGTGTGGCGTTTCATGATATCTATTGAAAAATACCCTCTGCTGCCACGACATACCACAAGACATGTGCCTTAAGCTCCTCACTTACTGACCAATTTGCTTAATGACCTAGTCATAAGAACGAACTTGTCATTAAATGAGAAGAGTGTCGATGTAAATTAATATTCAATGCTTTTGTTAAAATACATTTTTTCTTTTACCTTCCCAGTCTCTATTATCTTCAAAAATAAACATTGATATTCCTTTACAAAAAAAATTAATCCTCATCTTTCTTAATCCTTGTTTTTTGTTTGTTTGTTCTCACAAATTTATTAAGGTATGATTGAAAAATAAAACTGTATATATTTAGGTTTTAAAATGTGATTCTTTAAAGGTGCACTATATGTCAATTTAGTACACATATACAATGTGGTATGATCACCTCATATAGGTACCATATTTTTTGTATGTATAGTGAGAATATTTAAGATCTACTCTCTCAGAAAATTTCAAATATACAATACAGTATTAACTATAATCAACATGCTGTACATTCAATCCTTTGGTTTTTTAAATGGAGTTAAAAACAATGCCAATTTTTAGAGGTACATGTGTGTCTCAAGCCTGACCAATTGGTATATTTTCTCCAAAGCAGCAACGATAGAATCCAGCACAGATTTTATGAGGATAGAGATATCCTATGAATAGAGTTATAGTATAAAAGCCCACCGAAAATATCCTATCAGCTTTTGAAGACTTTCCAGGCCACATTTGAAATTCTATTTTACTCTATTCTTTCTGGCTTCTGTGAAATTTGAAAATGCTGGCAGCTGTCTAGTCTATTTCACTTTTCCTCCCATCTTTCTAATTGTGATTTCACCACTATGGCAAATTTTGTCCATTCAATTAAATTAAATGAGTCTTCAAAGTTTAATTATTATACTAAGTCTTATCTTGCCATTTAGTCTCTGTTTTTATAATCATTAGTTTGAAACTATAAATATCAGGATTTCTTAGATTTCTATGCCTTACCTCTTAGGACTATTAAAGGCATATTTGCTTTTATTTTATTTTAGCCTTCCAAGTGATAGTAAAATCCATGTAACACTTAAGTCTGTATGTAAATCAGGTCTTTATTTTTTATTTGATAATATGTCTTACACTTGCATCCTCTGTACTTCATTTTGAGCTGTCTAAGGAAATCAGGTTGCTCATAAACAGCTACCAGGAGTTATACTGCCATCTCAGTCATTCCCTGAAAATTCAGAAAAGTGAAATAAGAAATGTACTTCTTTGAAAAGAACTGATTGAATAAGCTTTTGGTTACAATTGAACACAAATATAATTGACAGTAAAATGTGGTCTTCATAATACTTTGACACTCTCAAAGCATGTACAACATAAAAGCAAATAGTATTAGACTGTATAGAAAATGAAGCTCAGGGAATTAGGGTAATATCTCCAAAGTCACTCTGAGTGATGATCAGTGAGCTGGCATAGTGATATAGAACAACGAAATCCAATTTACTGGTTTAACTACAGTACCTCTGTGCAAGCATTTGTTTTAATGAGTGCTCCTATGTGTTAAGCGTTGCGCTAGGTGTGTGAAGACTACAAGGATTAATAAAACATAGGCTACCTGGAATTTTTGCTCTCCTCCTTTCTTTACTTATTTGAGCATGAGCTAAACTAGTTTTTTAAATAACTAGGCTCCAGTTTCCTCCTCATTCTATTTCTGTTTAAGAAATGTGACAACCTTTTTTACAGATGATTTCAAGACAGCATGCTAATGATGTAGACATGCCTTTTCTAAAGAAATTACAAAAGCTCTAGAGAGGGAATAAGCAGCAGAATTGGGTTCTGGGTCATAGACTCAGCAGGCTCAGATAATTTGAATACTTCAGTATTCTGGATGGCAGGAAGTTGACTGCTTTTTGCTGAATTCTATCTTAACCATAAGCAGAATCAGGAAGCTTTAGGAAGCTCAGTTACTACATCAAAACATTATGAATAACTGTGATACATTGATTTGATTATTTTAATTTTATAAAACCCTGATAGGAGATGTTATATCCTAAAGAAGCACAGATGCTCAGAATGACTAAGCACATTCTTCATTAGAAGGAAAGGAAAGTTAATTAGCACAGGTTAAGTCCTACTATGTGGTCACAAATATACCAGATTGTCTACCCTTCCCAAATACCTTAAAGGTGACTTAAGCCTCCTAATATTTGGGAAATTTCAAAAAAATGCCTGCCCTTCAAAGGTTTACACACACAGCTGGTACAGCTGGGAGTTGACTAGAGAAAGAGGGTAAATTAGGGTGATTGAAGGAAGTGCCAATTATTAGCTATGTCTTTGGGCTAGATAGTGTCATGGTCTGTAAAGTGAGAATGATAATAGCACTTAATCCATAGAGTACCTGTGAGGATTATTTAAGTAAGACAATGAGGGCAAATCTGTAAGTATAATGACAGGCACACATACATAAACAGTTATAATCCCTCCTGGAGATGACGATGTTAATGACAACAGGTAGTCATAGTGACAATCAAATCTACC
The DNA here is from genome assembly GCA_004026885.1 of Lyroderma lyra. Lineage (NCBI taxonomy): Eukaryota > Metazoa > Chordata > Mammalia > Chiroptera > Megadermatidae > Lyroderma > Lyroderma lyra. The sequence goes on from PVJL010004821.1 coordinate 113,237, forward strand.
CCCAAAGTTCCTTTATTTCCCATTCCTCCATAAAGGCCTGAACTTGGGTCTGGCTCTACCACTCACTAGTGAGAAGAAAAGCAGCTTCTGACAACCAGGACTGGGTCTGAGACACAAGTAGCCCATGGACTACTGTTGAACACAAAAATGTCAATTATGTCACATCAGACAAAACCACTTGTGCTCATGATGAAGAAAGAGAAAAATAAGGCTACTTCATAGTCTTGGACGAATACAGACAAAAACACAAACATTGTTTAAACAGAAAAAAAAAAAAAAGCCAAACCTCCGTAGTTTATTACTATATGAATAACTGCTTTTTCTTTAAATGTATTGTGTGCTTCTTTACTTCCAGATTAGAAATATAAAGATATCAAATCATAACATTATCCCTGCTTCTTGATGGCATCAATCCCAGAAAACATTAAAACACAAGTTCAAATCAAGTCTTTTATGACACATTCTTAGTAAGACACTACACACAGTTCTGCAAGGTGTGAGTTCTCCCTCGAACGAAGGATTAAACCCAATTTTATGCCACCAAAGTCATGTTTCTGGCAGTCTGTGGAAGGACACAGGTCTCATGTCCTTTCCTGTGCTTAATAAATATTTAAATTCAATAAAGTTAGTAACAAGCATTCATTCCAAGACTGTTCCATGCACAACATCATTCTAGGTGCAAATATGATTTAGATCTTGTCCTTGACCACAGTCATCTTTTGATTCAGTGGTAGATACAGATCTGTTTATTACACAAATTTAAATGAAATGAATACTGCAATTTAATTTAGCTCAATCAGCATTCATTGACCATCCAATGCATTCCAGGTACTGAGCTGTAGTTTAATTATTACCAACATGTTATGTGATTAACAAGTTGGTATAGTCCTTGAGGACTGGAAAGATTTTTACAGATAGAGGGCAAAAAATGGTAGCTGTGAGGCTAAGCTTTGTGAAAAATCATGATTAAAAGCAAAATCAAGAAGGTAGGGGTGTTTTCCAGATAATAGCAGATGTCATTGTTAATGGTGTTCATACAAGTCTTGGCTGGGAAAAATAGAAGATGAGAAGCTACAAAGATAGGTTGAGGAAGATAATGAGATGTTAAATGTCATAGATAGGGAATTGTAATAATAAAAATGAAGGTCATGAACACTGCTTAGGAGGTCATTTCTAAAGTACATTTGAATGATGCAACAAACAAGCAAACAAACAAAAAGAAAGCCTGAATTTAAATTGTTGCAGTGAGAATAAAAATAAATACATATAAGAAATTATGATAGATCCTATGCTCATTACTAAAGGGGAGTCAGATATAAATACATTATCTGTGACATCAAGTTGCTCCTAGTCTAACATGGGAGGTAGACTAAATATTTACAATTACTGTAATGCAAAGTGGAAAACGTTATAACAAATGTTCAAAGAGGGAAGATCTTACTTAGAACATCTCGGAGTCCCTTTAATCACAGCATGCATGTCACTTTCTCCAGTGATTACAAATCTTACATTATGGGATTTAACCATCAGGAGCTCCCAAATTGCTTGGAAATTCCTAAATAGGCATTATTTACAAAGCACACTCCCTAAAGTCGTGCTGATTTTCTCTACAGGATTCTGATGGCAATTCTCATACAGACTACTTAGGAGGCAACAATGTTTTCCTGAAACTATGAAGCAGTTGTATTAAAATATATTAGGATGATTTTTGCTGGTGGTGTTGTTTGCGTAGAGAGGGGAAAATGCTCCCCTTTCCCTCTTGGTTCTTATGGCTGGTTATGTAATTAAAATGACATAGGCAGATTATCAGGAGAAAGCCAAGTTTTAATACTTATGTATGGGAATTCACAAAAGCATGAATAATTTCAGATATTAAGGCACAATGAGGTATATATGAGGTCACACAATTAATTTTTTTAATTCATCCTAGAAAAAGTGCTACATACCTCATTGCTGAATATAACTGTGGTCACATTTGAAGGACCCCCATTGGGAAGCTATGCATGGACACCAGTGCCTAGTAAACCCTTCAAAGCAATTTTGGAACTCTTTCTGGAATCACCATCAGAACTGTCATCATACACAAATCTGACAATTAAGTTCACATATTTGCCACTGTGTGCTTACATTGGCAACACTGTATAAACAAATCAGGGGACAGAGGGCAAGATGGTGATCAGGGAGTAGGTCCCTAAAACCTCTCCCAGAAAACACAATTAAATAGCTATCCAGGAGCCAAGAAAAAAACCCTGAGTGACACAGTGACAACTGAGAAATCCACGCATCACAAAATAACACCTGAAGGTTAGAGACAGCAGGGCGAGCAGGAAAGAAGGGAGGGAGCAGAGATGGATCACGATGGGACTCCATCGCTGCTAACTGAAGGAACTAGAAAGAAATCAGTAAGCAGCATGATACATGAGAGGGAGGAGGCAAAGAGGCAATAAGAGTGAAAGCTAGAGTGTCAGAAATCTAGGAGACCTAAAGCAGTGTCTTAGGGACAAAGCCTGGGAGCCAGCCTCTGAAACTCTTAAGTAGCAAGAAAGCTGAACAAGGACTCTAAACAGCTGCAGGCTGAAATAAAGCCCCAGATACAGCACCTCAGCGCCCAGTGTCCTCACGACCTGCAATGCACACACACACACAACACCACCCCAAGGCCGCCACTCCTGGCCCAAGGCGGTGGCACCCCAAGAGCCCTCATGCTGCCCATGGCATCAGGCCCATGGCTTTAGACCTGTGACACACCTGGCACCCTCACCCAGTGCCCTCATAAGCACTTGGTGATCTTGCAGGGGCTACAGGTTCTGGCACATGGAACATGTGCATCTGGTGCCTTTGCCCAATGCCTTTGCATGCACCTGGCAATCTTGTGGGGCCTGTGGATTCCAGCCCATGGAGTGTGCACACACGGTGCCATTGTCTGGCACTCCTATGTTGCCTGCATCTCCAGTCCTGTGGTACGTGCACTCCGAACACCCTCTCATAGTGCATGCTTACTGACTTGGCCCTGAGTGGCTGCTGCGGAGACAAATCACTGGAACACACACGGGGGAACGCACTGGAGACAGAAAAGAGGTGGATTTGACAGTGTTGGCCCTTACAGCAAAAGCGCCCTCAGCCTGCATCCCATCAGCCTCCCCCATCTCCCCCAGCTTCCCCAGCAAAGGATAGGAGGTGGAGCTGCCCCAGCATGCACCTTGTTGGCTTCCTCACTCTCTTACAGCCTCCCCAATGAACTGCAGGAAGTAGAGGGACCAGAGACTAACACACCCACCTCCAAACTCTGCAGGAGACCAAAGATAAGGCTTAAATACTCCCACCTCTCTCCCAGAACTTGCCTCCCAGTGCCACCTAGTGTCTGCTCTACAGCAAAACACCAAAAAATATTACTCAGAAAAAGAGAGTTCCTGAGCTCTGCTGAATATAAAGCCCTCATGCCAAAGAAGAAGAAGCCAGCAGACAATATGAGTACTTTAGTATTTAAAGGTGCTCAGTAAGAAGATGAAAATCTCCAGAAAAGGACCTTATAGACCTAGAAATTTATGAACTAAGTGACAGAGATTATAAAGTAGCCATTCTAAAGGCTCTGAGAGAAATGAAAACATACTGGCAGAACACCATAGCTGATATGAATGGTCTCAGAAAGAAAATCCATGAACAAAGGGAACAATTTAACAAAGAAATTCAAACCATAAGGAAAAATGAGATGGAAATTTGAGAGATAAATAATACAATAAAAGAAGTGAGAAATGAAATAACTGCCATAGGAAACAGGCCAAACAGATGGAGGAAAGAATTAGATATTGAAGATCAGAACATGGAAACATCTCAGAAAGAGGAAGATAGGGAATATAGAAGCAAAAGGATTGAAAGAACTCTGCAAGTACTATCTGACTCTATGAAACAAAATAGCAGAATAATAGGATTAGAAGAAGGAGAAGAGCACTCTACAGAGAACATAAACAAGCAAATAGTAGACAAGAATCTTCCAAACCTATGGAAAGACCTGGAACCACAAATTTAGAGGCAAATAGATCCCCTAGATATGTGGACCCTAGCAGATCTTCTCCAAGATACATCTTGTACTAAAGATGTCCAAAACTGAAGACAAAGAGACTTCCCAAAGCAGCTGGGGGAAAAAGAATTATAACTTTGAGAGGAAGACCTATGAGGTTGGCATCAGACTTCTCAGCAGAAACTCCACAAACCAGGAGCAGGTGGAATAAAATATTCAAAACTTTAAAAGAGAGAAACTTCCAGCCAAGCATAAACTTCCAGCAAAGTTATCCTTCAGATATGAAGGAGGAATAAAGATCTTCCCAGACACACACAAGCTGAGGGAATTCACCAATATGAGGCTGTCACTTCAAGATATACTGAAGGAGGTTCTTTGACCTGAAACAAAACATCAGGATAAATGGAATAGCATTGGGGCAACAAGAAACAAAAATTAAACAAAACAACAACAACAAATAATGGCCACAGGAAATCCTCACATATCTATCATCACTCAAAATGGTAATGGATTAAACTCACTAATAAAAAGACACAGAGTGGAAGAGTGGATTTAAAAACATAATCCACCCATACGCTGTCTCCAAGAGACACACCTCAGCTATGAAGACAAACACAGACTCATAGTGAAAGGATGGGAAAAAATACTGCAATGGTAATCAGAGAAAAGCAGGAGTTACCATACTGATATCTGATGAAATAAACTTCAGGTTTAAAAAGATAACAAGAGACAAAGATGGACATTACATAGTGATAAAAGGCACAATACAACAAGACTTGACACTAATTAATATATATGCTTCCAACCAGGAAGCACCAAAATATACAAAGGAACTACTAATAGGTCTGGAAGGAGAAACTGACAAAAGCACAAGTGTTGTAGGAGGCATAAATACTCCCTATACAGCCATGGCAGATCATCCAATCAGAAAATAAATAAGGAAATATCAGCTCTAAATGACACATTACAGCAATTGGACGTAATTGATATTTATGGGACAATTTATCCAGCAAAAAGAGACTATACCTCTTTTTCTAGTGCACATGGAACATTCTCAAGGATAGACCACATGCTGGGACACAAAAGTAGCCTGAGCAAATTCAACAAGATTGAAATCATACCAAGTGTAATTTCAGACCACAAAGCTTTGAAATTGGGGATCAACCATAAAAGGAAAGCAGAAAAAAAACACATATATATGGAGATTAAATAACATCTTATTAAAAAGTGACTGGATAAAATAACAAATAAAAGAAGAGATTAAAAAACATATAGAAAATAATGACAATGAAAATACAACATATTAAAATTATTGGAACACAGCAAAAGCAGTAATAAGAGGTAAATTTATATCATTAAAGGCCTATCTTAAGAAACAAGAAAAATCACAAGTGAACACCTTAACATCTCATCTTAAAGAACTAGAAAAAGAAAAGCAGACAAAACCCAAAGTCAACAGAAGAAAAGAAATAATAAAAATTACAGCAGAGCTAAACCAATTTGAAAAAAAGAACAATGGAAAAAATTAATATTACAAAGAGCTGATTCTTTGAGAAAGTCAACAAAGTTGACAACCCCCTGGCTAGACTAATCAAACAACAGAAGGAAAAAACACAACCATCCAAAATTAGAAATGAAAGGGGAGAAATTACCACTGATACCACAGAAATACAAAGAATTATAAGAAAATATTACGAGGGGCTTTATGCCACCAAATTTAAGGACCTAGAAGAAATGGACAAGTCTTTAGAAACTTATAGCCTAGGTAGACTGAGCCAAGAATAACTAGGTAATCTAAATAGAAAAATCAATAGTAAAGAAATTGAAATGACTATCCACAATCTCCCTAGAGCAAAAGCTCTGGACCAGATGGTCTCACCAACGAGTTCTACCAAGCATTCAAAGAAGAATTAATACCTATCCTCCCCAGACTCTTCCAAAAAATTGTAGCGGAAGCAATACTTCCTAACTCATTCTATGAGGCCAACATTAGTCTAATACCAAAGCCTGGTAAAACAACACACACAATAAAAATGATAGGCCAATATCTCTGATGAACACAGATGCAAAAATCCTAAACGAAATATTAGCCAATATAATAGAACTATGCATCAAAAAGATTATACATCATGATCAAGTGGAATTCATCCCAGGAGCACAAGGATGATTCAACATATGAAAAACAATGTGATACACTACATAAACAAAATAAAAACTAAAGACCATGTGGTCATATCAATTGATACAGAGAAACCATTCAATATGATACCACATCCATTTATGATCAAAACATTGAAAATAATGGGTATAGAAGAAAAGCTTCTCAACATAATAAAGACCATATATGACAAACCCTCAGCTAACATGATACTGAATGGGGAAAAGCTGAAACCTATTCCCCTAAAATCAGGAACAAGACAGGGATGCCCCCTGTCACCACTGTTATTTAATATATTACTGGAAGTTCTAGCCACAGCAATCAGGCAAGAGAAAGGAATCAAAGGTATCCAAATTGGGAGAGAAGAGGTCAAATTGTCACTATTTGTAAATGACATGATCCTTTATATAGAAAATTCCATAGACTCTACCAGGAAACTATTAGAAACAGTAAATGAATACAGTAAAGTCACAGGATACAAAATCAACGTACAAAAATGAACAGCCTTATACATGGAAAACTATAAGACACTTTGAAAGACATCAAAGAGGACACAAAGAAATGGAAAGATATTACATGTTCCTGGATAGGAAGACTTAACATTGTTAAAATGGCCATATTGCCCAAAGCAATTTACAGATTTAATGCAATTCTTATCAAAATCCCACAATCATACTTTCACAAAATAGATAAAAGAATTACCAAATTTATATAAAAGCACAAAAGACCTTGAATTGCCAAAGCAATACTACAGAAAAAGAATAAGGCTGGTGGTATTACACTCCCTGGCTTCAATTTATACTACAAAGCATCAATAATCAAAACAGCTTGGTATTGACAGAAAAACGGACACACAGACCAATGGAACAGAATTGAAAACCCAGAAATAAATCCACAAGTATATGGACAAATAATTTTTGATAAAGGAGCAAAACATATGCAATGGGGAAAAGACAGCCTCTTCAGTAGATGGTACTGGGAACGCTGGAACAACATATGCAAAAGAATGAATCTGAGCTGTGAACTCTCTCCATATACAAAAATTAACTCAAAATGAATTAAAGACCTTCATATAAGACCTGCAACAATAAACTGTATAGAAGAAGACATAGGTACTAAACTTATAGACCTAGGACTCAAGGAGGACTTCATGAACCTGTCCTCAAAGGTAAGGGAAGTAAAAGCAAAAATAAATGAATGGGATTATATCAGACTGAAAACCTGCACAGCAAAAGAAACTATTAACAAAGTAAAGAGACAGCCAAATGAATGGGAGAAAATATTTGCAAACAACGTATCTGATCAGGGTCTGATATCTAAAATATATGAAAAACTAATATGACCTAAAAACAAAAAACAAATAATCTGATTTAAAAATGGGTAGAGGAACTAAACAGACACTTCTCCCACGAAGAAATACAAATGGCCAGCAGACATATGAAAAAATGCTCATCCTCATTAGCTATCAGGGAAATGCAAATCAAAACCACAATGAGATCCCACCTCACACCTGTGAGAATGGCTGTTATCAACAAGACAAGGAATAACAAGTGCTGGAGAGGATGTGGAGA